>JAODAL010042108.1:0-35185 GCA_025379985.1 Phyllomedusa bahiana | reverse complement strand
AAGTTCGCACTTCGCCGTTCGCACCCTGCTTCGTCCCCCCTGGCTGCGTTGCAGCGTCAGCTGGGGCCTCCCCGTCACCGTCTCATTGTTGACGTGGCAACACGCTGGAATTCCACCCACCACAGGCTCCAGCGATTGTGGCAGCAGCGCAATGCCATTACGCAGTACGAAGTGACACATGGCCCTGACAACAGCGGTGCGGACCTTGGGTGTTGAGCCACCGAGAGTGGAGGCAGGTGAAAGAGCTCTGCACCATCCTTGCCAGTTTTGAAGAAGCCACCAAAATGGTCAGTGCGGACAATGCCCTTGTCAGCATGAGCATTGTGGTGATCTTAGTTCTGGAACGATCGTTGGACACTCTGAAACAACAGGTCCCGCCAGCGACGGAGGAGGAGACGGACACAGATGCGTATATTTACTATTTTGCCATAGGCAAACTTAAACTCTATCAGTTCTCTATCTATTAAACACTAAAACGTAACTTTTATTATATCTAACTCTTAACCTCTATACACACTATTTAAAAACCTGATCTCTATCCTCATCATTTAACCCATTTTGCTTCTGAAAGAGGGAATAACTCCCTTTCTATCATCAAGTCTGGTGGAACGCCCCCTATTAACGGGAGAGCCTTATATCTATAGCAAAGTACTAGCTTCAGTAAGGGATCCCAAGCCAACTACTTGGCAGTCGTCCAAAATCACATAGACACAGAACAAATAAGGCCCCTTGTGACACCGTCTGCAGAAGGTGACACTTGTAGACAGAGGTGAGAGATCACAATTTAAAACGTCATGCCTGACCTCGCCGACATGTTTCGCCAGCTAACCTTGCTTTATCAAGGCTTAGAGGTCCGATCACATGTGGTCTGAGCTCACTTCCTTTTATATCATGTTAGGTAAACACCCCATTCAGGTGCTCACCAATTAGCCATCAGAGAATCCACATAAAGCCCACTCCCCCTTCCGCGCGTGCACACTCATAACATGTCCTGCTGAAGCTGCCACCATGCTCTCATGAGCCAACAACCTTCAGTCAAATTCGCCATCTCCATAACGGGCTTGCGCCCCATCTTACCGTACTGCCCGTGCCAATGCACTGCACCAACAAACACCTCAGCCCTGACTGTGATGGGCTTCCATCTCACTTCTCTCATATTATTGCAACTGCGTGCCTCACCTAGAATGAACTAAGCAGACTAGGTATCACATTACACAGCACACTGCCATCTTTGTCAATTCCCATAAGCCACTTCTCTTCAATATCTAATATGCATATTCATTGGGAATATGAACTCCACTGTACAATAGACCACGGGCATATTATCTTCCCATAAACTTCTTCCCCTATGTATTAAAAAGCATTTTCCTTCCAATAGAGCTGCGGGCCCCAATAAAAAATTTCCACTGCTTTGTAAAGTATTGCCCCAAAGACAATATTCATAAACCCCTTTCCTTTTACATATAATTTTTAAATACTCTTTTTAAAAAATACTTTTGGGCCTAGGGCTAGCCCTCCCCCTCCCACAGTCGGGACCTCACTTTTTCCCCAATTAAAAAACAATAAATCTCTAAAATAAAATGATACAAAACATGAATAGTCCCCCTTTGCAAAAGCAATATACATGCACCCCCAAATTTTTAAAATTTAAAAAACCGGGCCTCAGGGATAAATACTCTCATCATTAAAAGGACCCGGGGAAAATTTAAAAAGAAAAACGTAGAGGAAAAAGGGGGAAAAGGAGAGGGGGGGGGGGAAGGGGACGCGAGGGAGTAAAGGGGGGGGGGAAAAAAAAAAAAAACAAAAAAGGGGCGTGGCCTTGTGGGGGGGGCGGGGCCCTTTGGTGTGCTTTTGGCCCGGGTCGTGTTTTAGCCTTTACCCTTTCCAGAGCTAAAAATTTTATCAGCACTTGGGCCCACCCATCAGGGGCCCCCGGGACTATAAAAAAAGACCCCCGGGCCCCCCAGGGGTAAAAAATGGGGAGGCGGGGCTTCAATTTAAAAATTATTTTTGCGCCGCGGGCCGTTTGGACCCGGAGGCCCCGGGGGCCGCTCCCCCCCCCAAAGCCGGCCATTTTCCCCACCCCGCGTGCAAAGGGGAGAGGGGAAACCCCTTTTGCAGCGGGGGTTTCCACCCCATTTAAACCTCCGGCAAGATGCGGGGAAGGAGAAGAACACCCCAGGGGCCCCCCTTCCGCCTCTGAAATTTCCTGGGCAGCAGGGCCGGGAAAAAAAGCGGAGGAAGAATAGGCCCGGCCCGGACGCACGTGGGACCGTCTTTTTTCCCCAAGGCGGCATTGGGGCGGGCCCCCGGGAGAGGGGGGGGTCGCCCGGCCTTTTGGGCAACGAAAAAGCCACCCACCCCTTTGGAGCGGACCGGAGAAAAAGGGCCGGTTGGGGCCGGGCCAAGAGGAGGGGGAGAGGTGGGCCCGGTTGAATCTCCCCACCCCGGGCATTTGAAAAATCTGTAAAACGGGCCCAGGTAGGGGGGGTACCCGGGGGGCCCCTCCCCCCGTCTGTCCCCAAAAATCTCAGGGCCTGGTTTTTCCCCTCCTCCCCGCTTCCTCCTGTCCCTGACACCAAGCAGCCCCCTAAAGCCCCCAGAAGCCCCGCAGGGCCGCAGTTCCCTCTGGGCGCTGGGCCCCCTTTGCCCCATTTTGGGAGGGGGGCCGGCTGAGGGGGAATAAATGACTCTCCCCAGCAAGACAAAACCCCCCCCCACAAGGGCTTTAAACCCAACCCCTTTCCACAGTCGGGCCATACCTCAGGATCCCCTCCAGGGCTTTCTTTGGAGTCGGTTGTAGACCCCAAAGGAGGGCTCCAGCCCTAGCCAGGGTTTTGGTGGGCTCCTCACATCTGGGCACCATCAAGGGGACTTCCCCCCGCTAGGGAGGGGCCCGGGTTTGGCCCCGTGTGGGCGGGTCCCAAACCCTCCCCAACCAAGCCGATCCTAAAATTCACCAAAACCCCCCCGGGGCCCAACAGAAGCAAAATTTTTCCTCCAAAGATTCCAAAAGAAAACTGCTCTTCAGGCGCTACAAGGGAAACCCCGGAGCTCCGGGCTCCTTTTTCCTTACTCCCCAAACAAAAAAGCATTTTGGGGGCCTTGACTGCAACCTAAAAGGTTGCCTGGGGGAAAAGATTTTTTATTTCGTAAAGAAAGACTTTTCTGCCATTAAACAGAGGGGTACAGAACCGGAGAGTGTCCAGGATTTCGGTGAGAAATCCTGGCTGATGTGCGGGTTTTCCCTTTTGGGCAAAACACTCCACAACCCCACAAACCCGCCTTGCTGCCCCAGCCCGATTTTTTTGGAAAACAGGAACACAAAAAAAACGTCAAGCCCCCGGGGTTTTGGGCCTGAATCAAATAAAAACCAGGAGTTACAGGGCCCCTCACAAAGCTTTTCAAAAAAAGCTACTAGGCAAGCCAAAAGGGACAACCAAAACGAGCGGGAACCGTGCTCATCGGGGCTTTGGGCCCCAAAAACGAAAAGCCCCTGCCCCGGGCCAGGGATGTGATCGCCCGGTGCATTAAACATTCCATCAAAAAAAAAGATAAATGAAAAACTTGCAAAAAACTTTCCCAAAAGATCTCGTTGGAGGGCCCGTTTGTGGCTTTCTTCCCGGATCCCCCCCGGCGAAACTCTAAATTGAGAGGGGCCCCCTGAAACCTCTCCTCACCCCCTCCTGCAAGCAACGGAACACCCCCGTATCGCGGGGGCTACCCTTTCGCGTTTTCAAGTCCAAAGGGGGAGAGCCCTTTGGGTGTTTTTCCCCAAACATTGGCGGACCTTCCTCATTTCCTGTAAACCCTGGGTCCCCAAAACGGGGGATCTACCTAAAGGGACCTCCTGGGCTGCCTTTTTTTCCTTTACCAGGGGACCACGCCCAGCGGGGAAAATCCCCCAAGAGATTGGGGGAACCCTGGGGGATCCCAGGCCTAAACGACCCCGAAAATTCCTGACAAGCATCCCCATTACAGAACCTTCGGGGGGCTTCCCCCTGAGTGATTCCTAAAATTCCCAACCGCCCGGGACATTTTGCAAAGTTCTTTTAAATTTACTCCCTTTCATTATTATTTTTTTTGGGGCTCAAGGGCCCTCCCCTCCCCGGGTGGATCTTTTTGCTGATAAGATTTTTCCGGGGGGGAATTCGGGAGATTTTATTGGGGGAACAGTTTGGCCCCCAAGCCCATACTAATGTGTATTTTTTTTGGGCTTTTACAAGGGCGGGGGTCCCCTTACCCTCCTAAAAACCCCAACCTCTGTTTCCTTCCCTATTACCTTTTTCCTCCCCCCCCCCCCCTTTTTTTTTTTTTTTTTTCCCCCCCCTCTTCCCCCCTCCCCCCTTCCCTCCCCTCTTCCTTTTTTTCTTTCCTCCTTCCTCTCTCCCCCCCCCTCCCCCTCCCACCCTCCCCCCCTGGTTGCCCCCCCCCTTGCCCGACTCCCCCTCTCGTCAGGCACAAAAATTGGTGCCAAACCTCAAGGTCTTTTTGTAACACGGAGTGGCTTTTTTAGAAAATGTGTGGGAAAAATGTTTTTTGCAAATTTTTTTATTTTTCGTTTTACGAGCGGGCCTCCGCCCCAAACCACTTCCCCAGTGGGAAAATGGGTGGTTTAGGCCCCCCATGTCTAGCCAAAAAGCTTTGGGTCTGCAAACGAAATGTAGGTTTTTTTTTTTGCTGGCTCTTTTCCATGCCACTTTGTTTAGGTTTTTGGGTTTTTTTATGTGTTTGTCTGTTTTCCATTTTTCGGGTGGTTTTTGGTGGGGGGGTTTCCCCGCGCGGGGGGCCGCCTGGGGTTTTTTTGACCAGGGGTTAGTTTCACTGAAATCATCCCTTAATTTTAAAGGGATTTAATTCCCGGAGGGGGAAAGGTCGCGTTTTTTTTATAACATGCAAAAATGTAATCGCTCCATCTTGTGTGTCCAAGAAAACATTTTTCTCAAGACCCAAACGCCCCGGGCCATTCGTGATAGGAAATTATCCCTCCTGGTGGGCCCTTTCCCGCAACTCTCAGGCCAAGACAAAAAGGGGGGGGCGATTTTCTTTCACAAATCGCTCGCTTTATGAGATTTAGAGGTTAAGGGACCCCAAGCGCGATATGCTTTGGGAGGTGCAGCCGGGGGGGGGCCCCGTATACAATCGCCAACGTCTAAAGCCCCTAACCAGGGTCAGGGCTCCCTTTTTGCCCGTGTGTTTGGGTGATTTTAAAGCTTTTTTCTCAAAGGGCCCCTAATCCTATGTGGAATTTTAATCTCCACTGGGAGCCTGGGGTTGAAAACCCTCTTCGGGAAAACTTCCCCTCTTTCACCAAATTAAACAAAATTAAGGGGGCTGCTCCGGGAAAAATGCCAAATGTGCAAAAATCTGGCGCATACTCAACCCCCACGGCCCGCGATTAAAAACGTTCTATTTCCCCAATCCGCACAGGGGGTTTTAGTAGGATCGTTAATTTTTGGTTTTAAAACTCTCTGGGGACCGAGAGTGGTTTAAAGCTGAGGTCGGTAATATTTCCTTCTCCCCTGACCAACCGGGGCCGGAATCCCGCACTTTTTCTCTGCCTGAAAAGAGGGCCGTGGACCCTTAAACCGGAAGCTTTAAAGAATCCTTCCCGCTAGAGGATGCGTATGCTTTTCGGGTGTTCCCCAAAACCCCTAGACATTTCCTAATTTTACCATGCCCCCAGATCCCCCCTCCCCCCATGTTTTAAATGGGAAATCCCCTTTAAATTGGGTTTTGAAGGGGTTTTCAATTTAAACATGGATCCCCCAAAGAAAAGAGAGGGGGCGGGAAAAACGAAGATTCCTTTTGGATAGGCTGGGGAACCCTTTTAAACACTCCCCCAAAGGGTCTGGGGAAGAGGAGGACCTTTTGGGCCCCCTTTTCAAACACGGGATGATATCCTCAGGTTTTCCCCCCAGAAAAAACAAGCTTTCAAGCAAAATGGGGGGCGAACACTTTCTACCAGGGGAGAATTTAAACCCAGCAGAAAAGCTTGCCCAAACCTTGAGGGGCAAGCCCGGGCCCCGTTTTTGTTCCGGTGGTTTAAATGGCCTCTGGCGAACAAACATAAAAACCCCCGACATCTTAGAATCGTTCCGCTTGTTTAACCAAAAGTTGTACAACCTACCAAAGAACCCGTCCCCTTTGGGAAAAATACGCCTAAAATTTTTCGGGAAATTTTCCCCGAGGCCTTTGGCATTACCCAAAGGGTTTAGCCCCTTTGGCTAACAAGGAAGAGATTAAAACTGCCATCATTTACATGCCCACTGGGAAAAGTCCAGGCCCCGGGTGGGTTTCACAAACAAAAATTCTTCCCAAAGGGCCCCATCTAACGAATTATAAAAACCCCTTTCTGGCCCCTTTAACTCGGGTTTTCCCCCCCTGCCCCCTTTTCTCAGGCCTTTCCCAGGGGCATTTCATTACAGTTTCCCAAAGGGGGGCAAGGGGCCCCCCCCCCTTTTTTTCTAGCTACAGGCCCATCCCCCCCCCTCAATTTTTGGGTACTAAAATTTTCGCCCCAAAATTTTTTGGGGGTCGACTTTTAAGGGGGTACGGGGACTGGGGGGGACCGGGAAACCAGGTGGGTTTTTGTCCCGCTAGAGAGGCTAGGGACAAAAACCCTGAAAAACCTCTCACTCAATTTTCAGGCTGGGAAAATGCGGGGGGCCCCTTAAAGCTGCATCTTTAACGGGCCCAAAAAGGCGTTTGGGTTCGGGTTTTGGGCTGGGACTATTGTGGGCAGTGCTGGGGGGGCTAGGTTTTTGGGGCCCGTGATTTACAAAGAATTATGGCCTCTAACCCATCGCACCCTCATGCTCAGGTAAAGGGGCCAATTGGGGGGTTCCCCCCCCCCTTTTTTTTCCAACTTTTAAAATTGGAAAGGCCCCCCCAGGGAGGGGGGTCCCCTTTTCCCCCTACCTATATGTTTTTCACCCATGAAAAATCTCCTACAAAATTAAAGAAAAAATTCCGATATCCGGGGATTCCAGTGTAGAAAAAGTGCAGTACAAGTGTTCGGCCTTCGCTGACCGGGTTTTTTGCTTTTTCCGTAACCCAACCCACCCCCTCGCTCCCGGTTTTAATGAAAACCTTAAACTTTCCCGGGACCCCGATTTCCCTTTTAAAATTTAATTTTTAAAAAAATGGGCCTTGGGATTAAATTAGGGAAAAAAAAGGGGATGGGAAAACTGAAACAAACCTTCCCCTTTGTATGGGCCCCCGAAGTCCCTTAAATATCTAGGGGTTTTTCTATTCCCGGGGGATTTTGCAAACACTTTTTATTTGAATTTTGCCCCCTAATGGGCCTTTCTCTCCTCCGATCAGCGCGTTGGGATAGGGGAACTTCCATGGCTCGGCCCCTATCAATATAGTGAAGATGAAAAATTCTCCCCCCCTTTTTTTATCTGTTCCAAAACGATACCCCCCTCCTCCCTTTTTTCCTTTTTTTAAAACACCCCCAAAGAAATATTGGTGGGGTTTATCTGGGGCAAGAAAAACCCAGATTGGGGAGGAATAAGCTCATTAACCACGAGAGGAGGGGGGCCAACCCGCCGAAAAAAAAGCTTAATTTCTTGGGGCCTCCACAGTTTTAAAAAACGGGTTGGTTCCATCAAACGGGACTCCCCAAACTCTGGGTCTTTGCAAAACCTCATTGGGTGAGGCAAACCCCTGCCCCGCAAAATGCCATTGGGCGGCTGAGGGGCCCTTTTCCCCAAGTCCCCGCATTGTTTTCCCCCCCCCCGGGGCCACAAGCAACGATGCTTTTTTTTTCGTGGGGGACATATGGTAGGCAAATTGGGCCTGTTTTTTGGGCCCAAAGGCCCTTTGACCCCGGGCTTGGGTAAACCTAGACTCGCGGATTAGGGAACGGGAGGTGCATCACACCCATTGGGCTTCCCGGGGCCTTTTCACCCCAAATCCTGAAGACCTGGTGGGGGAAAACCAAACCCCGGGGAGGGGATGGAGTCAATTTACTGTTTTCGGTGGGATTTCAGATCCAGCACCTTTTTTTATGATTTAAAAATGTAAAACTAAATCTGCCCCAGCCTTGAACCCCCCTTTTGGGAGCCTTTTGCCTTCAGGGCGGCTTCCCCCCCAAACCCCTTTCATCCACAAATATCACCTTATGGTGCAGGGGTTGACCCGAGCATCTCCCCCCCCCACTGGGCCCGGGGGCGGGAATTCAGAGAAACAATAACGTCTGAGGAAATGGACGAAAACTTAAATGTTTAGGGATACAAATCATTCGTCCCCCTGTCCCTCCCAAGAGCTAAAATTTTAAAAAAATTTTTTCCCCTGGTATCCCGGGCCCGCTCCTGCTCGATTCTATCCCATTTTCTCCGCAGTGGGTTTGGAAAATGTGGCCATTGATGGGACAATGGGGCCCTGTTGGTGGAGCGCCCCCAATATTTCCCCCTTCTTTAAAAGGTGATTGCTAAATTTAAAATCCTGCCCGGGACACAGCCCGCAGAAAAAGCCCAACGGGCCTGCTGCTATTCCCCTGGGTCCCGTCGCCCAAACCCCCGAGCTTAAAAGGGAATAACACATCTTCCCTTTTGGGGGCAGCGGGGAGCCCCCAATCCCCTGGCTTTTGGGGATCAAACACCCCTCCTTCCCCTGACTGACTGTTTTAAAAAAATCTTTTCCCCCAACGCAAAGGAGGAATTGAGGGTAATTAAAAATAGAAGGGAGGGAAGATACGGGCGGATCTGGAGCCTGGATTGCTTTTACAGCACCCCGGAGTTCGCCTCCCGTTAAACGCGGGGGCGGGGGGGGAGGGGGGGCCATTTTCTCCGTAGAATGAATGACCCTCCTTTCAGCCCCTGGAAAAGGGACCCCCCCACCCAGCCCCTTTGAACAAATTTCCATATCAGGTAAAACAGCTATAGTTAGTTGCGTTTTTGTTTGTTATCCATACGTTAGACCCAAAAGTGCCCAGGTTTAACTTCTTACACTATCAGGAGCCTATATTTCGGGTTTTTGCCCCCATTTTGGTATAATTATATTTTATAATGTGCTTTTGTGCATGTGAAATTTACTATTGCAGGCTTATTTTATTTTGGACCTTTTCTTTTATTATTCTCCTCCAATATGATTACTTTTCTTTTTAAATGTGGATGTAAGGTACTTTTGAAATAAAATTGGAATTTAAAAAAAAAAAAAAAAACAAAAAAAAAAAAACAAACAAACAATATATGAACCGATGCTTTTCCATAGTCATATATTTAATGTGCTACACCACTTACTGTACTTAAACACATAAATTTTCTTAAAAATTTTAATAGGGAATCAGCAAGATCAAATAAATGCCAAAAAAAAGCCCCTTTATTTTGGCCTTTAGGTTTAATTATTGAGTCTGTGTATCCCCTTGCCTCTTCCTGCCCCAAAATACATCCAAATCGCCCTTTCTTTCCCCTAGGCTTTTTACTCATATGCCCCAATATTGTGCACTCTTTTTTAGACTTTTGTACTTCCAAAATGTGTCTTGCTAGGGGAGTGTCACCTCTAGTTTTAATAGTATCAGATGTTTCAGAAGATACGATGACGAAACTCCTGTATGGGTTTTTCCCACATAGATCTTGGGGCAGGTACACATAGCCCCATAAATCACCCCTCTGGTTTTTACAATTGATGAATTGTCTTATCTCAAATCTTCTCTTATCAATGGGATTAACAAAATCTTTAGTTTTCCTTTAATGGTCAGAATGAACCGTTGCCAGTCTCGGAGGGGAGTGGGTTTTATGTGGATTCTCTGATGGCTAATTGGTGGAGCACCTGAAGGGGTGTTTACCTAACATGATTTAAAAGGAAGTGAGCTTAGACCACATGTGATCGGACCTCTAAGCCTTTGATAAAGCCAGGTTAGCGGGGGGGGGTGTGTGGGGGTAGGGGTGGGGATGGCGAAACATCGGTCGGCAGGGGTCAGATATGACGTTTTGAAATTGTTGATTCTCACCTCTGTCTACAAGTGTCACCTGCTGACAGGAACGGGCTTGTCACAAGGGGGCTCTTATTTGTTCTGTGTCTATGAGCTTAGGGACAGACTGCCCAAGTTGTTGCTTGGGATTCCCACTTTACTGAAGCTTGTACTTGCGTATAGTTATAAGGCCCACTGGGTAGTAGGTGGGGTTCACCAGACTTGATATAGAAAGGGAGTTTTTCCCTCTCTCAGAGCTAAAAGGGTAAATGATGGGTTAGTGATCAGGTTGTTAAATTAGTGTGTATAGTGGTTAAGAGGTTAGATATAATAAAAGTTACGTTTTAGTGTTTTAATAGATAGAGAACTGATAGAGTTTAGTTTGCCTATGGCAAAAAGTAAATTAGTGATAAAAAGTTCATCTTTGTGCTCTTGCGAGATTCCCCAATTTTTTGGAGATTATGTAACTTAGTTTGGTGAACAGAATGTTCAAGTGGGGGGAATTTAGGGATTGGCAGGATTTTTTGAGTAGAAATATATTTTGGATATTTTTGCACAGGAAAAATAAAAATGCTATTGTACTGTATTTTCTAATCAACCAATTCCAATTGAATGAGACTAACATCCATTTAGCCTTTCAGATATTATATCAAACTTACAAAACAGCATATTCGGGCAGGCTGGGAAGTAGCAGTCTTAGAGACATATATACAACAACAAATTGTGTATAGAGGATTAGGATTAGCTTGAGACCAAATACACGTTTTGAGGATCCCATTTTTATCAAGGGCTGGGAATAAATGATAAACTGAATGATGCTCTCTGAAATTGGAGAAATATCTGTCAGAATATGAGAGAATTTCATTCAATAAATTAAGGTGAACAACTATATAAGGAGGATAGTGAAGATTAATAAACTTTCGGCCCATCCGATTTCCCTGAATTAGAACAAAAATTACAACGAAAACATAGAATCTGCTGAGAGAAGAAATTAAGAATGGAAACATAACAATATCTGAGGGATCGGAAATGACTTGATAACAAATCAGGTTTATATTTGATAAAAATAGTAGATTTACCTACAAACCTGAATCTATATTCATTTGTCAGATTCAGAGACTTCTGCTGTAGAAGAATCCTCCACTGGTATCTTTAACTAGCTATACGCAGGGCGAAAAGAAAACTGGTTTGAGGATGGGGTCAGAGAAAGAACAGAGGTTGGTCTAATAAGAAACGCACAAAAAATCTTCTACTCTGGCCAGACAAGAATCAGTTATCCTCTGAGATGTCAATCGGGAGTGGATCAGTGGATCAAATACATTGTCCTCTTCTGCATCCTGTGGGTTGTGGTTGGCCCATGGCTTGTGGCGAGAAACAGGCAATGATTTAAATGGGCAGTACAAATACGCCACCAGTGGAAGGAAATGGACAGGTTTATGGAACACAGTTCAAATCATTCTCAGACCTCAAATACACCCACTTTTTTAGATCCACAAGGATGTCTCTTGAGGGATCGAGAGAAGGGGAATCATCAGAAATTAACAAAGGGATGGAGCACTAATGGGATTAAAATTATCCTTCATAGATTAACGGAAAATCAAAAACAGGGTGTTGTCATACGGTCTTACGTTCCTCCCCTGCCCAAATTTAATGAATTTGTCTATGGGTATAAGATATTAAATCTCTTTGCTAGAAAGTTGCTTTGCATAAATATCAAAATGAAAAGTAAATGATTGATCAAAACCTTTAGGAAACTAGTGGTGAAAACATGGGGTGATCTTGAAACAATTGCAGGTTGAAGAGTGAAGGAGACCCCATAATTCTAGATATACCTTTGACAAATTTGAAGCCAAAATCTTGGAATACACCTCCGATATACCAATATAATTTATTGGATTCGTTTGTGGATAGTAGTAAAGCAAGAACATAATGTAACTAAGCACCTCAGTCGGTACTTCAATCTTCTTTATATTTAAAATGGGAGGAAGAAGTAGCTATTACAGATAATTACAATCTAACTGGGATGATAGTAACCAAACCAGTGGCAAGGGTGTTATTATTGTACATATTATTTAAAAGTGACTAGATAGAGCGATGTTTGAGAGAATACTTGGTGATTCAGGAAACCATTTGAGAGGCTTCATAAGACCCAACCAATGAGTATCTGAAAGGAACTGAAAAGAATTTTGGATTTGGGAATTGACGACAAAAATTACATTCTGAGGAGAAGAAATTTATGCTAATGTGAATCATACTATTGCTACTTTTTATGCATTTCCCAAAAAGTGCATTAAGAGGTTGTGCCTAATCCAGGAAAGACCATTGTCTCAGGTAGAAACAATTTTAACACAAGGACCCAGCACGTATGTTGATCGTATACTGATGCCCTTTGTCACTGGACTACATTCATATCTTAAAGATGACGAAGGACACTGTGTGAGAATTAACGATCTAGTGGTGAGTGAGAGTACACTTCTTGCAAGTTTTGGACGTTAGAAGACCTATTTACAGTTAACATTCAGACTTGACTGGGCCATGAAAGCAATCAGGTATTTGTGAACACAAGAGGTACACAATTTATGAACACACTGATTTTGTTTTACAGCTATTGATTTTGTTTTGTCAAATAACTATTTTTTTGTTTTGATGGCACCTTTTATCCTCCAGTTAAAAGGTGCAGCCCATGGGAAACTGTCTGTGCACCCAAGGTTTTGCTAATCTATTTTTTAGGTTGGTGGGAGGGAATGCTATTGTTTTTTCTGAACACCTTGAAATATTCCAAGATCGGATTTTATTTTGGGGGCGCTGTATCGATGATTATTTTGATTTTTTGGAAGGTAGTGAAAAATTATTCTTGGATTTTGTATCGAGATCAATGTTAATGAAATTGGGATGAAATTACGTTTGAAATTCATTCGGGAGATAAATTAATTTTTTGGTTCTTGAAAATATGTTGGTGAAAACAAGTAGATTAAGACAAAGATATTTCGGAAAAATACGGCTACTCAATAGTTTGTTACATTTCTCTTGTGGGCATCACTTCTAAAAAATAAGGGGATTCCCATAGGCCTATTTCTTAGGGCTAGTAGAATTTGTTCTTACATTTAGAGGATTTCATATGAAGAATGTTTAAAGTTAAATGCCGTTTTGAGGCAAGGGGTTATCCTAAAAAATTGTTGAGGATGGCAGTTTAATAGGGCTGTTGACCAGGAAAGAGGAATTTTATTAATCAGGTTAAAAAGAAGAAAGAAAAATACTGATTTAATTCATTGTATAGGTACCTTTGATGATAGAGCTAATGAAATGAGAGTTTACTTAGAAGACATTGGCACATTCTGAAGGACGATCCAGTTTATATGTAGGTGATTTCTTAATGCCCAGTGTCACTTATAGAAGAGGAAGAAACAAATCTGAGGATGATTTTGTGCATAGTCATTTTGGGGAGATGGCAGAAAAAACATGGTTGCAGTCTCCGGTGGTGTCTCATATCCCTGTGGGCAACTGTCTTTCTGTCCATTCATATGGAAAAACTAAAGATTTTGTTATCCATTGATTAGTGAAGATTTGAGATAAGGAAATTCAATCAAATTGTAAAACCAGAGGGGTATATTTTTTGGGGCTTTGGTGTTCTTGCCCCCAAGATCTATGTGGGAAATACCATACAGGAGTTTCGTCGTCGTCGGATCTCGAAACATCTGGAGTATATTAAAAAACTAGAGGTGTCACTCCCCTAGCAAGACACATGTTTGGAAGTTCATAAGTGGCGAATAGAAGGTGCTAAAATGTTGGGGCTTATGTGTGAAAAGCTAGGGGAAAGGAAAGGGCGATTTTGGATGTGTTTTTGTTGCAGGAGGCAGATGGATACACAGACTCAATACATGAAACCTAAAGGCCTAATGAAGGCTTTTCATTTTCGGCTTTGATTTGATCTTTGTGATTCCCTATATAGTAATTTTTGTAGAAACATGATATATGGGCTTAAGTACTGTCAAGTGGATATGCACAGTTGAATTATGACTATTGGAAAGCATCAGAGTTCATTTTATGTGTTTTTTTTTTTTCTTCCCCCCTCCCTTCCATCTCCTCGCGCCCCTTCTCCCACACCCTCTCTTCTCCACTTTCTGCCTCTACGTTTTTCCTCATTGTCCCTGGGTCCTGTAATGATGACCAGATATTCATCAGTGAGGCCACCGGTTTCTATTTATCAAATTAGGGATGCATGTATATTGTTTTGCTAGGGGAATATTCATGTATGTACTTCATGTATGTAGAGATTTATTGTTCCTGCTTGTGGCGCTGGTCTTGTGCGTGGGCGGATGCAGCTGGATGCAATGGCATTTTGAAGTTACTTGAGTTCTTGCCATGCTCCATTGTTGACATGGGTGGATGAATGGGCTAGCTGTGAGACGTAGGAGAGAATCTTCAAGGGGGAACTTTTGAGGTCAGACTATGGGAGGGAGGGATGACTAGCAATAGAGCCTACAGTATTATTAAATGATTATGAATTTTCATGTAAAAGATGAAGTGGTTTATGAATATAGTCTTGAGAAAATACTATTACAATGCAGTGGAACATGGATTTAATGGGGCCTGCAGTCTATTTATGCATAATTACATATTTAGGAGGAAAGTGTTTATGGGACGATATATGGACAGTGGTCTATTGACAGTGGAAGTTTATATTCCAATGAATATGCATATTAGATATTGAAGAGAAGGGGCTTATGGGGAATGATAAAGATGGGGTGTGATGTGTTAATGTTACACCTAGTTGCTTCAATTCATTCTTGGTGAGCCACGCAGTTGCAATTATTATCGAGAGAAGTGAGACGGAAGCCCATCACAGTCAGGGCTGAGGTGTCTGTTGGTGCAGTACATTGGCACGGGCAGTATGGTAAGATGGTAAGATGGTGAATTTGACTGAAGGTTGTTGGACTCATGAGAGATGGTGGCAGCTTTAGCCAGGACATGTTATGAGTGTGCGCGCGGAACGGGGAGTGGGGTTTTCTGTGGATCTATGTTGCTAATTGGTGAGCACCTGTATGGGGTGTTTTCCTAACATGATATAAAAGGAGTGAGATTCAGTCCTCATGTGCATCGGACCTCTAAGCCTTGATTAACAGCCAGAGTTAGCTGCAGCTGATAAACAATGTCGAACGACGGTCAGATATGACGATTTAAATTGTGATCTCTCACCTCTGTCTACAAGTGTCACCTGCTGCAGACGGTGTTCACTTGGGGCCGTATTTGTTCTGTGTCCTATGAGATTAGGAACGACTGCCAAAGTAGTTGGCTTGGGATCCCTTACTGAAGCTCAGTTACTTTGCTATAGGATATAAGGCTCCCTGTTAGTAGGTGGGGTTCCACAGACCTTGATATATAGAAAGGGAGTTTTTCCCTCTCTCAGAAGCTAAAGGGTTAAATGTTGAGGTTAGAGATCAGGTTTTTATATAGTGTGTATAGAGGTTAAGTGTTAGATTATATAAAAGTTACATTTTAGTTGTTTAACAGATAGAGAACTGGAATAGAGTTTAAGTTTGCCTATGGCAAAAGAGTAAATCTAGGGATCAAAAGTCCCTCTGAGTTCTCTTGCGAGATACCCACTTTTTTGGAGAGTATGTGACAAATGCTGGTAGATCAGGCACACACAGACTGTTTCTTTGTGTGCATGCACAGTATAGCCTGTGAGACAGCACGCATAACATTCAGTGAACATGTGACAGGTGACATCACATGCATGCGCACTGGAATTTGTAGGATGTGGTGGGGAATCCACTATATGACATGGCGCTGAGGCAGCATATTGTGAGGCACTATATCCACACCAGGTACATACGCTATATATACTTTAGTGGGAGTGACCAGCAGAAGTGCTTTTAGCTTTATAGGGAGCATTGTCAGTGTATTAACAGGACACCCATTTCATTTTGGTAGTGCTCCACTAGATATTTTTAACTTGACGCACCCGATATTAACATAAGGGGGAAATGCGCCAGATACATATATTCATTAGGAGATCTGGTTATGATTTTTTTTTTTTTGACCTCATAACGAAATATCATATGTTTCATGCCAGTATGGGGAATAATAGGGAAGTAATAGTGGGTAGTTAGGGTCTAGTCCATGAGAGTGAGGCCATCCTTATCAGGGCGATAACCTGCGGTTTTGAGTAGGGCATTATAGGGTCAATGTAGGGATAGGTACTTATTTTGTTTGAAATCCTATTTACACCCTGTACCCTATGGGGATTATTGGGGACCAGCTCCAGCAATTGGAATAAACGAAGTAGATTCTCCCCAATCATCTATCTTTTGAGGTGTGATTATATACACTTTTTTGTATCCACCTGTGATAATTCTCTGAATTCCCGATACCTAGATACAGTATCTAGATATCAGGGATTCAGAGAATTATGTTTGTTGCACTGTATTTGTTATATATATTTTTTATTGCATATTTATTAAAGATTTAAATTGTATCTATATATTTAGGGATTTGTTACTTTTGGCAGTGAAATAATTGTGGTTTAGTGTAATGGTTTTTACAGAGGAAATCCTCCCGGTATTCACAGAATGAAGCCGGAGAAAGAAAAGAATCTACAACAAAGAAACAGCGTGGCTGGGGTTCTATGGAACAAAAACACCTGAACAGGGTTTGTGGAAAAGGTTCACCTGGTGGGCCGTACATCTACCCGGTACAGCTCGTACAAGCGTTTCCAAGGCTCCTAGCCGGTGTATGTCAATACAGCCTGCTACCGCTCGCTCCCGCCAAGCACACGAGGGAGCCAGGGAAAATGATGTGTCTCGGTTCACTCAAAGGATCAACTCGATCCGCAATTGGTAAAATGGGGTGGCTAAATTGAAGCGCTGTAGGGGAATGGCTAAAAATATCCTCAAACATAAGTTGGGTAAAATATTGATTACAAATAAAAATTATACATGTACTACGCGTTTCGCAGGTGCCCCTGCTTCCTCAGTTACATTTGTAATGGTTTTTATTCACTAACAGTATAATGGTATTATTCAGTCCCTTTATGGTGGTGGTATATGAACATGATGTGGCAGTATTATTTGTTCTTTGTATATTAATGGTACTATTTGTCTTGGTTACCTGGTTTGATCAGTACTATTATGGTGGTATTAGTCACTATTTAGTGGAGACAAGTGGTGATGATGTGGTGGTAGTTTTTGTCCATTGATATGAATTGAAGGAATACAGATAACATATCAATTAAACTGTTCAGTGTAAACTCCAACAAAAATTAAAAACAAACAACAAATTTACAATTACTTTTCTGTTCAAACCACAAAGGCAGGTAAGCAAAAGGGGAGGCAGGCACCTTGACTGTATAGCTTTCTTTCTGCAGTCTGGTCCTATTTCAAATGAATTTTCTTCTATTGGACAATTGCTTTAAGTAGAAATAATTTTTGGTGGCATGCTATAACATAGACATCCATCACAACAAGGAGGAAACCTGCTGTTAAAACATAATGGTCCACAGTCATTGTCAATGGGGCCCAAGCTAAGTTTTGTGCTAGGGTGTCTGATCATATAGCTTTACCCCTGAAGGTAGCATAACATCAAAGTTCTTTTACCATCTGTATAATCGGTAGAACTTTCCTTCTTCCTCCTCACATTTTCCTATGTTCCTACTTGTCTTGGGTTAGAGACAGTAAAGATCCATCAGTCATGATATTTTCTAATCTCAGTAAATGACATTCTAGAACAAAAAGTTCTGCCATCTTCTTTGTGTTTGTCTCACCAAACGACAGAAAGACAGTGTATTAGTTAAATACTGCAGTCTGTACACTGGTGTCTGTGGTGAGGCGACCGTCAATCTGGACTGAGGAGGACAGGGAATGATGAGCATGAATCTGCTGTAATACTCTGAACAGACAGATGCACTAGATTTGTTTTCTGTTTTCTCTGATGCAGATCTGTCAATGTGATTTAGATGGAACCGCAAGGGGGTTCCTACCTCCAAGTTGGGGTAGCCAAAATGTTTCTCTAGAGATTTATGCACGTGCTACAGGAGGAATAACACCACACCACCAGTCATAATGGTCTGCAACATTTCCTGTCTTTTATTAAGCAACAATGGGTTATATAGGCATATTCTATGTGCCTTGAGCAAAGCAATATGTATATAACATGTGACATCTATGAATTATTTCTATTTATTCTTCTTATCAGGCACCGTGTCTCCCCCACTTCTAGTTTAAGAATGGGATTTGTGCAGTTTCGTGACCCAACGCCATCTTGAAGCCAAGCCCGTGTATTAACCCATAACACACACAAGGTGTGCCTAGACACAGACGCCACCTATTGGATGAAATAGACATTTCACCCAAACAGATTCCACAACAAATGTATAATGGCGATAGTGTACAACCATGGTTTCCACAAAAAACAGATCAAAAAAGAGGGTTCATACATAGCAAATTAGGATGTTTTTTTTTTTTTTTTGAGCTATGCAATAAGTGGATCTAGAAGAAAGAAGAAGCACAAGTTGTTTCTTTATATTCTCCATTATTTTTCACCACAATCCTGGATTAAAATAAATAAAAAACTACCAACTGCCCCAAAGCCGTTCTGCAATGTGCAGCATAGTGAGATGTAGTGCAACATATTGAACTGTTTCCTGACTGATGTACCCTGCACCCCACTAAGACAGTCAGACGTTAGTAGAGATGCCACATATCAAGGTGCAGGCAGCAGTTTATCTCATAGACAGAACAATGGTGCAGAGAATGAAATGGAATAAACTACATCTATACCTTGTCCCCACAGGTCTCCGTCCTCTACACATCTCTTATACTCACTGCAATTCCTCTATCCCACAGGCCGGACTGGACAGAGCTTCCATCAAGTCATTGAAGTGAGGACCAGACAGATGGTTACCAGACAGGCCAAGTATCTTCAGGGACTGGTTTTTCCTTATTACAGATGCCAACTGGGTGCAGGACGTTTCTGGTAGTTGATTGCCATCTAAACTGTAAGAATAAGAAGATGAGATGAGGGTGACGCGTCCACAGAGCGTTAATATAAAATCTGTAGATTGTGACTGTGGAGGGAACATCTCCCCAGCTGTTAGTAACATCTCTAAATGTCATCACTAGAAGCCGCCTCTTGTGTGTGGTGGACGTGAGGAATGTGCACTGACTCCTAATCCATGGTCTATAAATACAGAATCCCTGAGTAATGTCCTCACTTTATGGCAGGTCATAAATCAGTGACGATTGCCGCACATGGAGTCTACAATAGTCATAAAGCTGTATGGAGGAACTTGTGTCACCAGTCATCAGCTGCTGAGAACTCTCCTTAATCCACTGTCTATTGTAGCTCTGTGGCCTCTGTGTCCATCTCCTGTCCTCACATTAGTACATGTCACATGTGGCTCTGCATTTACTTAGTCAATGATGTAGACTGGCCATAAACATTACACAGCAGTCAGTCCAGTACTCAACCCAGTGTACATGTGTTCTGAATGGAGAAGGGGAGTATAACATGGCCAGAAGAGGTTTACCTCCCATCAGAACCCAATTATCAAGAAATTCCCCATCTCTCAGGAGAGTCAGATGTCTCCATACACATTAGATCAGTGATTTTCAACCAGTGTGCCGTGGCACACTAGTGTGCCGCGACACATGGTCGGGTGTGCTGCGCGGAAAGTTCCCCAAACTATGGTGCGCCCTGTGTTTTGTTCAGGGCTGTTCCTAGGGGCGGGCAGGGCATGCGGTCGCCCGGGGCGCCGAGGCTCCGCTCACCCGCGGGGGGCCCCGCGGCCGCCCTGCCCGCCCGGAGGAGCGCCCCTGACTCTGCGCGACTGTTTTATAACAGCCGCGCAGAGCCAGCAGCTGCAGGGAGGAGGCGGGATGGATCGTTCCTGTCCTGACTCCTCTCCTGTATCAGCGTCACAGGGGGCGCACAGCTCTCACCGTGCCCCCTGTGACGCTGGGTCTTCTCGGCTGGCAGCTCTGCCGCCGATTAGACCCCTGGGAGCTGCGTGCAGCGTAAGCAGCGTGATGACGTCACGCTGCTTACACTGCTCTGCAGCTCCCACTGCTGAGCAGCTCCGGACCGGGACGCGCGGACCCAGGTGAGTAATCTTTTGTTATTTTATAATTACTTACAGGGGGCATCACTGGCTACAAGAGGGGCACACTGGCTACAATGGGGGCATCCTGGCTACAAGGGGGGCACACTGGCTACAAGAGGGGCATCCTGGCTACAAGGGGGGCACACTGGCTACAAGGGGGGCACACTGGCTACAAGAAGGACATCCTGGCTACAAGGGGGGTACACTGGCTACAATGGGGACACACTGGCTACAATGGGGACACACTGGCTACAAGGGGGGCACACTGGGTACACAGGGGCATCCTGGCTACAATGAGGGCACGCTGGCTACAATGGGGGCTCACTGGCTACAAGGGGGGGCATCACTGGCTACAATGGAGGCACATTGGCTACAGGGGTGGGCATCTCTGGCTAGAATCGATATTATTAACTATATGTATAATATGTACTGTTTTAGTGTCATTTTGTGCCATTTTGGTTGGTGGTGTGCCCCGGGATTTTTTAAGTGTAAAAAGTGTGCCGCGGCTCAAAAAAGGTTGAAAATCACTGCATTAGATGGTTGTCTGGTCTTGTTGGAAATGGTTGGTTCAGCTGACTTTACTCTAATGTGTATGGCTGGTGTGAGAGAGATGCAGTTATTATGGGGGAATGAATTATCAATAGAAATGTAACTACATTCAGGGTACTGCACTTCTATATGCATCTCACTTTTATACATAGGTTTTTCACAAATAATTGTGACCTGCCTCATTAGGTCCTGCATGTCTCAGAGTATTCTTGCGTTACTTCTGGGGGAGAATAGCTCTGTATATAAAGCACCCACTACCTCTTGTATGACAGAACACGAGGATGAACAGACTTGTACCAGGGAGCTGGACTACCTCCTGGAGCCACCATACTGTCAGTACTGCCAATCTGGTAGTCACATTACTTCATGTGTGTCAGAGGCTGTGGTGAAACTGGATTCCCAGATCCTTCTGCCTTTTTGGGATTTGTCCTGTAATATAACCATTTTCTATGTTCTTCATTGTATTGTGGGAGACAGAAATGTTATTTACAGATCAATAGACTCCCCCAATAGGACATGTATTACCCAGAATCAGCTACACAACATCGGCTGTAGAGCAAGTGGATGTCCCAGGAATATGACAACATTCAGCTGCTCAATACAGACACTTATGTGCTATAAACCTATTGATCAGCCTGCCAGACGGGGCGGCTTCCACACCATATTATTAGAAACAACATTTGGTTTTGCACATCAAAAAACTTTGTTTGAAAAAAGCGCACACTGGTCTGGCAACAATACATATAAACATTCAAATTCAAATAACAGTGGCACACTATGGACTAAAGAAACTATCAAAAGGGAAATAGGAATTTTGGAAAAAGCATTACTGCTATCTGGATACATGAAAAAATTTTGAGGTACTTAGTTCACACTTTTGGCCAAAAATGCTTAAGCACACCGCCGAAACTTCACCGGTACCTCAGTGCAGGTGGGTCCTACGCTATTGTTACCTCTTTTGGGTCCTATTCAGACCAGCACACTTCAGGGAGTGAAGAGCATAGTGTGCTTTGAAGCAGGTATCTTCGCTCCCTGAAGTATGCTTTTTCCAAAATTCCTAAGTCCCTTTTGATAGTTTCCTTAGTCCATAGTGTGCCACTGTTATTTGAATTTCTATATGTATTGCTGCAACACCAGTGTGCGCTTGTGCTTTTTTCAAACAAAGTTTTTTGATGTGCAAAACCAAATGTTGTTTCTGATTTTATGTAGGGAGGAGTGGCGGCCTCCATTTTGGTTTCTGCACCCCACCCACTTTCTGAGGTTTTAAATCAGTGTAGTGTGCTTTGAAGCAGGTATCTTCGCTCCCTGAAGTATGCAGGTCTGAACAAAATCCAATAGAGAGGTAACAATAGTATAGGACCCACCTGCACCGAGGTCCCGGTGACGTTTCGGAGGTAGGCTTAAGCATTTTTGGCCAAAAGTGTGAACTAAGAACCTCAAAATTTTTTCATGTATCCTAGTTAGCAGTAATGCTTTTTCCAAAATCCCTACGTCCCTTTTGATAGTTTCTTTAGTCCATAGTGTGCCACTGTTATTTCAATTCCACCCCATATTACACAATAAGAAGTCCATCGTCTACAGGGAGGCCATAAGATGTCATTGTATCTGTTACAGCCCAGCAGACAGAGATGAACAGTTTAATCCAAACATAAAAACATATTGACCACCCAACCTCTATTAACCCCTTAATAAATTCCCACCATCTTTTGATGGGTAGTGGCCCTGGCCTCCAGTCTTTAAAAATGTCTTTTAGCGTGACTTTAGTGGGGGTTTGGAAGGGGTTGACCATCTGTGCAAAAGAAGGAATGATTCCCAGGGATTTAAAGATTAATGAATATTCCCAGAGAGAAAGATCCCAGCTTTGAAAACCTCTGGCTAAAAACCCTGGATAAATGCTCCTTCAAACTCATTCAATTGCTGGTTAAAAAAAAAAAGGGGAAACTGTATTATGTTATCCAGAAATATAGAAACGCATCATAAACAGGGGTACATGTATAAATGAGGCTGGGCCAGAAGTCTGGTGTATTTTCAGCCTGACATCAGGCGCAGCCCCGTTCGCTTCACTGAAAAGCCTCCCAAATGCCATTATCAGGTGCATTACCTAGCGCCTGCAGCACTTTGTAATGCACCGGACCTCGGGGGGAGAGAGTGGGGCGAGAGGCGGGGCGCACTAGAACCATATGAAGCTATAGATTTATAGCTTCGCTACGGCATTTCTAGGTGCATTACAGCTGGAACAGGTAGAGCACTTTCAATGTGGTTTACCTGAGCCAGAAATGTAGCTCTAGTGCTAGAATACACCTGATATATGAGCCACTGTAGAGCAGGTTCATAAATCAGGCGCATTCTATGCTATTTTAATGCCCATGAAATTTGGTGTTTAAACGTAAAGTTTCATAGATGTAGCTCTAAGAGTCTTTCAAGTTACACCCAGAATATAATGGTATTGAAAAGAAAATTATAAGTAACTTGTACAAAACTGAATTGGATGTAATTAATAGAAAGATGCACAAACTAAACAGAGATCGCATAGAGAAAGATACAAGTCTCATCCCTGCAAATCCCCTTAATTCTCTTATTAATCAATTAGATTCACCAGCTCCTCCAGTTGATCCTGTTGTTTCTAAAGGTGCTTTCACACAGTGCAGTTTTGGTGCAGTTTTAAATGCGCTCCAATTAAACTGCCTTTATCACCAGCAAGCTTCAGTTGTCTAAATTGTTCAGAAAGGTTTTTCAAGTAAGTAATCAATGACTGTGTTTGAAGTCTTGTGGATACAAACACACTAATGGATTACTCACTTTTCAGACAGTTTAGATAAGTGATAAAAGCTTGCTGGTAGTAAAGGCAGTTTAAATGGAGCACAGTTAGGGTGCTTTCACACAGCGCAGTGTTAATGCAGTTTTAACTGCGTTCCAATTAAACTGCCTTTATTACCGGCAAGCTTCTTTCACTTAGCTAAACTGTTTGGAAAGTGAGTAATCAATTAGTGCATTTGTAATCCACAAGACTTCACACACAGTCATGGATCACTTACTTGAAACACCTTTCTGAGCAATTTAGACAACTGAAAGAAGCTTGCCGGTAATAAAGGCAGTTTAATTGGAGCGCAGTTAATACTGCACCAAAACTCCGCTGTGTGAAAGCTCCCTAACACAGAATTCCTTACTGAGAGATACTCCCAGAGAACTCTAATCAGGAGCCACCGCTTCAAGGTTATCAGCCTGTGGTTAGGAAAAAGCAGCTTCCACAAAGCATTCATTCCTCTGAAATGCGAGTGGTCCTAAAAAACACCTTGGAAGGCTCATAAATATAATATTAATTAAAATAACAAAAAAACGTATAGTCCCATTTATAGTAACCCATCAAATATGCCTCACTCCGCACACAATAAACGGAGATCTCTTACCAATGGTATGACTAATGACTAGTGACATTCCTGCACATTTAAAATATTGTCAATTCACCTGTAAAAATTGCACCCACAAAACATCCTGAGAATAAAACAATCACTAATTACTGTTCACCCCTGTCTTCACTTACACCATTCTCTTTTTCTAAAATCAATCCACCCAGCTTTCCAACACTCCTGAACGGATCAATGGAGATATAAGCTCTAGTGTTGATCGAACTGTTTGAGAAAAGTTAAGTTCGAGTCGAACATCTTGATTTTCTCAAACCGAACAATTTACTGTTCGTTCGAGTAAATGTTCGAGCTCGCCATGGCGTTCGATGCGCTATTGTACTATTTATCAGCACCTTTCTGCACTTTTGGCGGCCATCCAATCAGTGCAAAGCACAGAGAAGTGTCAAAAACATCATTGCTGAGGTGCAGGACTCTCACTTGCTGCTAAAATCACATGACCATGTTATATATATATATATATATATATATATATATATATATATTTCACTATATTGTTTTCTGAATGCCATTTTCAGCTCACTCTCTGTACCTCTCTGTACTGTACAGACTGCTCTATGTCTGCTTGCTTGCATGCAGGCACAAGATTTGTTTATTATTGATTTTAGACAGGAAAAGCTGCTATTTAGAATAGGTAGGTAGTAAGTTAGGGGGGTGGGCAGCAAGCTTAGGGAATCAAGACTTAGATAGCATTTTCCTCTTCATAGACAGTAATAGTTAGGGAGTTTGGTATTGCTGGCGGCATCTTTCCCACACCCAGAAGCTGTTATTTGGCGACATTTGCAGGCTCACATAATGCCTAACTCTCATATACATGGACATATATTATACAGAGTGCTTGGATTTGCTAAATCATACTCAGTGCCCAAAAGTTCTGTTTATGCAGTATTGGGGTGAAATCATTTTATAATACACCGTCTCCAATTCTCCTATAGAAAGAAAAATATTTTAAATAACGGTTGGTTGGTAAAATTTATTCTGAGTGGAGAAAAGTTAATTTTTGCAGTTTTTGAGGGTTCAATAATTGTATAAAACACCGTCTCCAAATCTCCTATAAAAAGAAGTATAATTTAAATAGTGTTTGGTTAGTGAAAATTATACTGAGTGGAGAAAAGTATATTTTCGGGAGTTTTGCCTTTCAAATATATCGTGTGTTGTTTTCATACAGAAAATAGAATTCTCTCTGTTGCTAAATCTTACTCAATGCCAAAAAGTGTAATTTTGCCAGTTTTTAAGTCCGCATAACGCTGAAATATACCAGTGTGTTATTGTGATCCACATATATAAAGTAGGGGAAAAAAGTATTTAGTCAGCCACCAATTGTGCAACTTCCCCCACTTAAAAATAGTGAGAGAGGTCTGTCATTGACATCATAGGTCGACCTCAACTATAAGAGACAAAATGAGAAAACAAATCCAGAAAATCACATTGTCTGATTTGGAAAGAATTTATTTGCAAATTACGGTGGAAAATAAGTATTTGGTCACCTACAGACAAGCAAGATTTCTGGCTCTCGCAGACCTGTAACCTCTTCCTTTAAGAGGCTCCTCTGTCGTCCACTCATTACCTGTAGTAATGGCTCCTGTTTGAACTTGTTATCAGTATAAAAGACACCTGTCCACAACCTCAAACAGTCACAATCCAAGCTCTACTTTGAGGAAGACAAAAGAGCTGTCGAAGGACACCAGAAACAAAATTGCAGCCCTGCACCAGGCTGGGAAGATTGAATCTGCAAGAGGCAAGCAGCTTGGTGTGAAGGAATCAACTGTGGGAACAATAATTAGAAAATGGAAGACGTACAAGACCACTGATAATTTCCCTCGATCTGGGGCTTTACTCAAGATCTCACCCGTTGGGTCTAAATGATCACAAGAACGGTGAGCAAAAATCCCAGAACCACACGGGGGGACCGAGTGAATGACCTGCAGGGAGCTGGGACCAACGTAACAAAGGCTACCATCAGTAACACACTAAACAGCCAGGAACTTAGATCCTGCAGTGCCAGACGTGTCCTCCTGCTTAAGTTAGTACATGTACAGGTTCATCTGAAGTTTGACAAGTTTGTCAAGTTAGTCATACCTACTGTGAAGCATATGGGTTGGCAACATCATGCTTTGTGGCTGTTTCTCTGCAAAGGGACTAGGATGACTGATCTGTGTACATGAAAGAATGAATGGGGCCCTGTATTGTGAGATTTTGAATGCAAACCTCCTTCCATCAGCAAAGGCATTGAAGATGAAACGTGGCTGGGTCTTTCAGCATGACAATTATCCCAAGCACACAACCAGGGCAATGAAGGAGTGGCTTCGTAAGAAGCATGTCAAGGTCCTGGAGTGGCATAGCCAGTCTCCAGATCTCAACCCCATAGAAATCCTTTGGAGGGAGATGAAAGTCTGTGTTGCCCAGCGACAGCCCCAAAACATCACTGCTCTAGAGGAGATCTGCATGGAGGAATGGGCCAACATACCAGCAACAGTGTGTGCCAACCTTGTGAATATAATCTCCAAAAAATTGGGAATCTCGCAAGAGAACAGAGAGTGACTTTTGATCACTATATTTAGTGCTA
Organism: Phyllomedusa bahiana; assembly: GCA_025379985.1. Lineage (NCBI taxonomy): Eukaryota > Metazoa > Chordata > Amphibia > Anura > Hylidae > Phyllomedusa > Phyllomedusa bahiana. Next base: position 8,630 of record JAODAL010042108.1, on the reverse strand, counting down.
TTTGCCATGGGCAAACTTAGACTCTATCAGTTCTCTATCTGTAAAACACTAAAACGTAACTTTTATTATGTATAACTCTTAACCTCTATACACACTCTTTAAAAACCTGATTTCTAATCTGATCATTTAGCCCTTTTTGCTTCTGAAAGAAGGAATAACTCCTTTTCTATTGTCAAGTCTGGTGGAGCACCACCTATTAACATGAGAGCCTTATATCTATAGCAAATTACTAACTCCAGTAAGGGATCCTAAGCCTACTACTTGGGCAGTCATCCCCAATCTCATGGACACAGAACAAATAAGGCCCCCTTGTGACACCGTCTGCAGCAGGTGACACTTATTGACAGAGGTGAGAAATCACAATTTTAAAAATCATATCTGACCTCCCCGAAATGTTTTGCCAGCTAACCTGGCTTCATCGGGGGTTAAAGGTCCGATCACTGTGGTCTAAGCTCATTTCCCTTTTTATATCATGTTATTTACACACCCTATTCGGTGCTCCCAAAAATTTAGCCACCCAGAGAACCCACAAAAAAACCACCCCCCCTTCCCGCTCCCCTGCACGCACACCATAATATTTCCTGCTAAACGCCACCATGCTCCCAAAAAAAAAAAAATTTCCTCAAAAACAAATTTGCCATCTCCATAACGGGTTTTGCCCCCCATCTTACCGAACTGCCCGCGCCAACGAACTGCAACCGGGACACCTCAGCCCTGACTGTGAGGGGACCCCCGTTTATTTCCCCCTATTTTGAAATGCGTGGCTCACCTTGAACGGACCCAAGCAAAATAGGTGTTTCATTCCAAGGGAAAATTTTCCGCTTTAACAAATCCATAATTCCCCCTTTTCTTCCCCTGTCTAATATGGATATTCATTGGGGAAAAATGATTTTCCCTTGTACATTTCCAAATTTTCTATTATCTTCCATAAAGCCCCTTCTACTTTTATATCTAAATTTTACATATTAATTTTAATTAAAACTGCAAAACCTATTTAAAAACATGTTCCATTGTTTCGTAAAAGTTTTGTCTTAGACTATTTCCATAAAACCACTTCTTTTATAAGTTTAAAATTCCCTATTCATTTTAAAAAAGTGCAGGCTCTATGGTTTTGCCCTCCCCCCCCCTCCTGCAGTTTAACCTTCCAAAAATTTTCCCCCTTGGGAAAAATTTTCTCCCACGGCTCAAAGGCTAGCCACCTAATTTCATTACGTCACAATGGGAGGCCCTTTCAAAAATATGGGAGCATGCAAAAAATATTAGTTTTCTTCAAAAAGCCCATTGCATCCAGTTTCACCTAGTTAGAAAAAAAATCAACGCAGCGAGCAAAAAACAATAAATTTTATTTCATAATGAAATATATAATAATAGGTAGTAAGCTTCTCCCCGGGCTCGTCTTGCCAAAACAACGCGAGTGCACTTTACATACAATTCAGTCCCCAACAAACCCCTCCACCCAAAAAAGAAATATACAACATCCCAATTTGTTAAATAGAAACCGTGGCCTCACGTGATAAATACCATCATCATTACAGACCCAGGGAAAAGAGGAAAAACGTAGGGGCAGAGAGGGGGAGGGGGCCGGGAGGGAGATGGGGGGGAGGAAAAAGTTTTTGGGGAACTCTGTACTTCATAGTCATATATTCAACTGTGCTATTTCCATGACCGCCCTTAATCAATATATCATGTTTCTTAAAAAATTTATTATATAGGGAATCGCAAATTTAAATAAATGCTGAAATAAAAAGCCTTCATTTAGGCCTTTATTTTAATGTATTGAGTTGTATATCCATCTTGCCTTTTTTTTTTTCCTGGCAAAAAAATATACCCAGATCGCCCTTTCTTTCCCCAAAAATTTTTTCACACAGATGCCCCAAAATTTTTAAGCACCTCTATTTCACCATTAGTATTTTCCCAAAAATTTTCGCTAGGGGGGTATACCCCACTATTGCTATTTTAGCATTCCCAAAAGTGCAAAAAGGGTTTTGCCAATACCAGGAAGACCGATAGTCTCAGGTAGAAACAATTTAAAAAAAAGGACCTAGCCTATGTTGATCGTATACTGTGCCCTTTGCACTGGCCTTCTTCATACTTAAAATACGAAGGTACGTGATGAGAAAAAAAACGATTCATATAGTGAAATACACTTCCTTTTAAGTTTTTGACTAAAAGCCTTACTAACATAGAATGGTTTTGGGCCCGAAAAAAATCAATATTTTTGAACACAAGAGGTACAAATTTTAAAAAACACAATGTTTTGTTTTCAGTTATTTTGGGTTTTGTTTTACACATAAAATATTATTTTTTGATGGCACCTTTTATCATCAGATAAAAGAGCAGCCTGGACAGTCTGCGCCAAGTTTTGTAAACTATTTTTAGGTTGGTGGGAAGGATGCTATTATTTTTTCTGAACACCCTTAAAAATTCACAGATCGGATTTTTTTTTTGGGGGGCTTTATTGAGATATTTAGATTTTTTTTGGGATGGTAGTGAAAAATTTTTCATGGATTTTGTATCAGACTCAATGTAATGAAATTTGGGGTGAAATTCACGTTTGAAATCATCGGGGAAAAAAAATTATTTGGATCTTGAAATTTCGTTGGATGAAAACAAGCAGATTCGACAAAGAATTTCGGAAAATACGGTACCAAAAGTTTTTTACATTTTCTAGCTGGCTCCACCTTCTCAAAAAAAGGGGTTTCCCATGGGCCCAATTCCCTTAGGGCTCGTAAAAACTGTTCTACATTAGAGGATTTAAATTGAAGAAGTAAAATTTAAATGCACTTTTAAGGCAAGGGGTTACCCAAAAAAATGTTTGAGGAAGGCGTTTAAGGGGGGCCCTTTTCCCAGTGACAGGGGAATTTAAAAAATCATTAAACAAAGAAAAAAAAAACTGATTTAATTTGATTATAACCCAATGAAATGAGGGGGCCATATTTAGAAGACTTTGGGGCCTTTTCTGAGGGCAAAATCCAGTTATTCTCTAGGTGATTCCTAAATACCCTAGTGTCACTTATAGAAGAAGAAAAAATTTTGGGGGATGAATTTGTACATAGTCATTTTAGGGAGTTGGCAAAAAAAACAGGGTTTTACAGTCTCCGGTGTGGGGCCCCATATCCCTGTGGCAACTGTTCTTTTTGGGTCCATTCATAGGGAAAAAACAAAAGAATTTTTTAAAACCCCCATTGAAAAGGGAAGAAGTTTTTAGATAAACTTTTTAAATAACTGAAAAACCAAGAGGGGTGATATATGGGGCTATGTGTACTTGCCCCAAGATCTATGGGGAAAAAAATCATACAGGAGTTTCGTCGTCGGATCTCGAAACATCTGATACTATTAAAACTAGAGGGGATAACCCCCTGAAACGAACAAATTTTTTGGGAATTTCATAATGGTGGGAAAAAGAGGTGCTTAAATTCTGGGCATCTGTGTGAAAAAGGCCCAGGGGAAAAAAAAAGGGCGATCTGGATGGAGGTTTTTTCTGAGGAAGAGGCAAGTTTGGGTTACAACTCAAAACATTGAACCCTAAAAGGCCCAAATAAGGGTTTTCATTTTCAGCATTTATTTTAAACTTTCTTTTTTCCCATATTAAAAATTTTTTTAAGAAAACATGATATATGGATTAAGTAAAGGTCGTGGATAAGCATAGTTTTAATATATTTACTAGGAAGCATCAGAATTCACATATGCTTTTTCCCCCCTCCCATCTCCCTTTCCCGCACCCCACCTCCCCCCCCCCCCCCCTTTCCCCCTACGTTGCCCCCCTTTCCCTGGGTCCTGTAAAAAGATATAGCTTGAGAGGGGGGAATCAATTCTAACAAAGTGGAATTCATTTAGGGTTTTTAGGAAAACTTTGGGTTTGGAAAAGAAGTCGAACTTTGGGGTCTTTGGGGGACGGAAATGTGCTCCTTTATTTTATAAAAAAGGCTGCGAGCAAATGGCGTTACATGGGGCAAAGAACTCTGGGGGGAAGAGGGCATGCCTGCATGACATGTGCAGAGTTTAAAAGCCAATCAGAGACCGGCGGGATTCTGTGACGCTCACCGCACTATATAAGTCGGGCGCGACGCTGGCAGCTCACACTTTCTCACTGTACTGATCAGGGAAGGTGCTGCTGCGGCTGCTTGTGATAGGTCTTACTGAAGAACTGATTTTTATCAGCGATTTTTGGGGGGTGTCTCAGTTGTCTCAGAGACTGTTCTCTTAACGTTCTATTTCTGATTTTGTGGGGGTATTGGATCTGAAGTCCAGTGTGCGTCCAGTGCAGCTGCATATACTTTTAATCTATCTGCTCACAGCACATTGAATTCCAAGGGGGATCAAAGCCTGTTCCTGTTGTATTCATTAAAGAAACAGCGTTTTTTCAAACAAAAAACCACTTCATTTTTGGCTGCTCAATTCTTTTGCACAATTTACATCCAGGTGTTAATTAACCGTTGTTTTGCTGCTGTGGTGAATCAAAGAAACCATCTTTTTCACCGCCAAAAAATACATTTTTCCTGTAGCATAATTCACAAGCGAAGGTTAAATTAAATTTTTTCTCCTGTTGTGTAGCGTAAAAAACACGCAATTGTACACGCTACAAAGTGGTAGTTTGTGGCTGCTCAATTGTTTGGCGCATTTATATCCAGGGTTAATTAAATTTGTTTTGTGCTGTGGTGACTCAAAGATACCGTCTTTTTCACCGCCAAAAAATACATTTTTCCTGTAGCATAATTCACAAGCGAAGGTTAATTACAATTTTTTCTCCTGTTGTGTAGCGTAAAATACATGCCATTGTAACACGCTACAAAGCTGGGAGTTTGTGGCTGCTCAATTATTTTGCACAATTTACATCCAAGGGTTAACTAAGTATTTTTCTGCAGTTGTACTCAATAAACGAGACTTTCTTTTTCACCGCCACAGAAGAAATTCTGTAGCATAATTCATATCCGAAGGTTAATTAAGCCTGTTTGTGCTTTTACATTCAGGAAAATACACAGAGTTTTTAAACGGCACATACAAGTAAATTTTTCCTGCCCATTTGGGGGGCCCAATTTAACCAAGGGCCCAAGGACTGGTTTTTTTTGGAGCAATAGGGGTTATTTAAAATTTGTTTTCACAAAATGTTTTAATTTTAAAAAAAACATTTCAAAGAAGGGGGGACCCACCGGGTGGAGGGCAAAAAATTGGGGCAGGCCGGGGCAGACAGCGGGGGACTCCCCCAAGGGCCTCGGTCCCAAATTCCCTGAAAGGGGGCCTTGTGTTGTTCAGCCCCTTTGGGATTTTTGAAGGGCATTACCTAAAAAAATTTTTGAAAACCCCCCCGGTCGGGGGGAAAAGGGGAAAACCCTTAGTTGCAGGGGGGGTAAAGGTTTATGCCCCCAAGCTTTCCACCTTTTTCCCAGCCAGAGTTTCCCCTTTTGGGTTGGTGCGCCTTTTTAAGCGGGGAAAAAAAATTTAGGAGGGAGAAAGGCTATTGGGCGTAGAAAGGGGAAAACCCCTGTTTTCCCGTGGCGGAAAAGTAAGATTGGAGGTGGGGGGGAGGGCTGGTGATTTCCCCTCGGCCCCCAGAGGTAGGGACAGGCCCCGGAAAAAAAATTTGATGATGTGGGGCCCCCCTTAGCCGGGTGAGCTTTTTTTAAAACAGAGGGAAAGGGGTTTTTCGGAGGAGGGGTGCAAAAAGTGGGGGGGCCTGATCACATGCGCTTTGGGGGGGGGGGCCGGGACGGGGGAAAAAATGCTTCGCGGCCAGGGGAGGGAGGGGGGGGGGGAGGTGAAGGGGGGGGGGAAAAACGGGGGGGGTTTGGGGGCGGGGGGGGGGGGTTTGGGGGGGGGGTTGGGGGGGGGGGGGGGGGTTGGGGGGGGGGGGGGGGGGGGGGGGGGGGGGGGGGGGGGGGGGGGTTTTTTTTTTTTTTTTTTTTTTTTTTTTTTTTTTTTTTTTTTTTTTTTTTTTTTTTTTTTTTTCCCTTTTTTTTTTTTTTTTTTTTTTTTTTTTTTTTTTTTTTTTTTTTTTTTTTGGGGGGGGGGGGGGGGGAGGCCCCGGGGGGGGGGGGGGAAATGGGGGGGGGCCCCCGGGAGACGGGTGGGATGAGCAGCCAGAAGACTCCCCCAATTTGCAGGGGGAGGTTTTTTTTTTCCCCAACCCCCGTCTTTTTCCTCTCATGGCCCGCGTCTTCACGGGGCGTTAAAAAGGAAACAATTTTGTCCCCACCTGGGCAGCAGCTGACCATGCCCCAAGTTGTGGAATTTCCCCCCCTTAGGGGGCCCTTTCAAAAAAAATTTTGGGGGCCGGGGGGAAAACCCTTTTTTTTTTCCCCAAAAAGGCAGTCCCAGCACTTCTAAATATGTAGAAAGAAAGTGGGCCAGTTTTGAACTTATCGGTTTGTTCCAAGGTGCAAGGCGCCCCGGACTCTGGGCTGTAATACGGTCGGGCAGTACATGTCCCTTTCGGCCCCCTGGGTGAATGTGTTTGCCCCGGCACACCCAACCAAATTGGGCGGGATGCCCCTTTTCCCCCAAAGTTGCAAATGCGGTCCCGGCCAATGTCCCCCTCCTCCCCTCCACCACAGCCCATTCAGCTCACAAGTACTGCTCCATCATACCATGTGTAGGGCACAGGGGTCCGCAGTTCTACACCCGGCTTGCCTCGGCGAACAAAAGTCCCAGGGGGGAAAAAGCTCCGCGTCATGCAGCAAGAAACGTGTGTGGTTTTCCGGGCAACTGAAATCGGAAAACCCTGGTACGGACAATGGGGGAAAAATGGTATCCGCGCTGCATGAGGGGGATCGTCCCTGACCCTGCATGGCACCGTGTTCATCTGGTTTTGAAAAGATTTCCCGAATTTCAAGATCTTCAGAAAATTTTGAAAAATGGCCAAGAAAATGGCTGCACTTTTCCATTGTACAAAAAGGAACACCCTCCCCGAGTTGAGGGCAGAACGGCCTCCCCCACCACTCTGATATCGATGTTTCCACCCCTTGGAATTCCAGCCTAGACTGTTGGACCTATGTATGAACAGAGAAAGGCCCTTAAAAAATTTTTTTTATGATCCCGGGACAAAAGTACTCCCTGTGTAACTTTGGGTGTCAGCCGGGAGCTCATGGTGACACTGCCGTTGTTGAGGCCCTTCGAGGAGGCCCGTTATTTTTCAGTGCAGGTACGGGATAAAAACGTCATTCCACTGTTCGTCTGGAACGATGCTGAAAAATCTGTCTGGGCAGGGGATTTGGGGATTGGCGACTTTCTCGTGGCCCCATGAGTCCGGTGGGGACTGAAATGGAGGAGGGGGAGGGGAAATTGGGGCAGAAGCATTGTTGGGAAAGAGTGATTTTTTACCCCGGTGACAAGGGGGGAGGAGCAGGGGGAGCTGGAGGAGGTGTGAAGACAAGGGGTGACCCGCAAGCACGTGGGTATACAGTGGAGATGGAGGCGGGAGCCCCGGAGTCATTGTGCAGATGGCCCGCAGCATTAAATTTTCGGCTAGTGACAGCGAAAAAATCAGCATCGGAGAGGGATGATTTTGGCTCTCCACCCTATTGGACCCTCGTACCGGCCAAAAGGGGCCTTTTTCCCAGCTATTGAGGGGAGGACAAACTCAAATAATGGGAAAAACCTCCTAGTCAGTGGCCGCTGCCTATGTGCGACATCGTCCCCCCTTGAAGGTCTGACGGGGGGGTTTCCCCAGCGCCCGTACTACTCCGCGGTGCTGGGGGAGGTGGGGGGGGGAGGGCAGTCCCGCTCCATCAGCAGCAACCCAAGTTGGAGTCACTGATGAGCAGCTTTCCTTCCCCCGCCTAGTGGGAGGGAAGTCGCCAGCAGCAGAGGGGCCTGGAGCAGTCCCTGAACCCAACAGGTGGTGGCCTACTTGGACAGCACTTGCCCCCCCGTTAGAAAATCCCCTGGACTACTGGGCAGCCAAATGGTGTGTGGGCCCCAAAATTTCCGAGTTTGCGTGGAGAAAAATGTCGCCGTCAGTAGTGTGGCTCAGGGGGGTGTTCAGTGCGCGGGGGGGGCCCTCGTTACCCCCGAAGAACCCATTGCCCCCGGGAAATGTGGAGATGACCTTTGTAAGATGAATCAGGGTGGATCGGCCCGGATTTCCCCACCCAAAGCCCTTTGGCGTCGTCTGGGTTCAAATACCTGCTCAGCCCAAATATTCTGTCCGCCCCCCGCCCCGATGCCCCCAATCTGCTGCCGTTTTCCATCTGCCTACCACCATTTTCAAGGGATGTTAATGCCACCCACCCCAAACTCTGTCATTGTGCCACTTTGACCCCATGCTGGCTGCTGTTGTGTGCTGTGACATCCCATGAGTCATTGTGCCCCTCTCGACCCCTTTTGTTGTCCCGCCGCCGTCACCTCAAATCTTGTCATTGTGCACTCTGTGGCCTTCTACTGTTTTGCCCCCTCCGAAGTCATTGTGCCACTCTTGACCTATGCTGCTGCCACCGTGCCCCCCTTCCCGTATTGTGCCACTCTGTGGGCCCAATATGTTTTTTCCCCCCTCCAGAATGTCATTTTGCCCTGCCGACCTATGCTGCTGCCCCGTGACCCCCACTCTCAGTCATTGTGCCCCTCTGTGGCCCACTATGTTTTGCCACCTCCAGAATGTCATTGTGCCATGCCCGCCCCAGTGTGTGCTGTCCCCC
>JAODAL010042107.1:0-35186 GCA_025379985.1 Phyllomedusa bahiana | reverse complement strand
ATCCTTGGTGGTCTGGAGCAGTGAAAATGCTAATTTCAGTATATCAGGAGGCCTAAGACAGCAAGGGGGTTAATTCTATTGTCCCTGGTTGTTTAAGACAGTGACGGGGTACCGAAATGTAAGGATGTTTATTGTTAAATGCTACATTTGACGATGCCTTCAAAAATTTCTCTGTGTAAGACAGATCGTTATTACACTCAAAATAGCTTATAACTAGCATCTACCATATGTCTACTGTAGTTTGGCATCATTTTTTTAAATGTCCTTTTTTGTACGACATTAGGAGGCTTAGAAATTTAGTAGCAATCTTCAAATTTTCCCTTAAAGTATTCAAAAAAGCATTTAGGAAGTTGGTTAACCCATTAAGTGTTTCACAGGAATTAAAGCAAAGTGGAGGTGAAATTTCAAAATTTTACTTTTTTTGCAGATTTTAAAATTTATCCATTATTCACAAGAACACGGTAGATGTGATCAGGGAAATGCAACTTAATATTGATTCCCCAGATTGTGTTGTTTTCAGAGATATCCCATATGTGGCCCTAGTGCGCTATTTGGCTCACCCACAAGTCCAAGAATAGAAGGAGCACCTACTGGACTCTGGGGTCTCATTTTCATTATGATTTAATTTAGGCATAATTTCAGGTTTGCGGACACCCGAAGGCGCTAAAACTTAAAAAAACACCCCTAGAAAGACCCCATATTAGAAATTACACCCCTTAAGGAATATCTCCAGGGTATAGTGAGTAAATCAACCCCACAGGTGTTTCACAAATTTTTTTAGCGTTAGGCTGTCAAAAGTAAAAAAAAAAAATCCCAACAATCTGCAATTTTAGCTGAAAATGTTTAATTTTTACAACAAATCTTGGAGAAAAGCACCCCAAATTTTGTTACGTAATTTCTTCCAAGTTCAGGAATACCCTACATATGGGTGCAAACTGCTGTTTGGGTGCATGTCAGGACATACAAGGTAGGGAGTGTTATTTGGGTTTCGGAACGCAGATTTTGGTGGGCCCTTTTTGATTCAACACCCCTTAGAGATCTCATCTAGAGGGTTACTGTGCATTTTGGGTGCACAAGCTTTCCATAGTTTTTTTTTAACACTGGGCCATGAAAACGGGGGGGAAAAAACGCAGTTTTGTCATTGTTTTTTGGGCTTCATTTTTACAGTGCTCGCTGTACAGGATAAATGACATATTAACTTTACTATGGGAGTCAGGACAATTGCATTGATACATAGTTACATAGGGCGACATGTATGAACGGGCTTTACGCCTGTTTTCTGGCGTACACTGCGCCTCCCAGCCCGAATCCCGCTGTCGGACGCAGCGTTCGCCACTTTCGGCTGCGGTCCGCATGAAGGGGCGGGCAGTGGGCGGGCAGTGGGTGCGGTGGGGCGCGGTTTAGGCGTTCCGGGGTGGGTCGCGGCGCGCTCGTATAGTCCGAGGCATGTACCATCGCGGCTCGCCAAATCGCGGCGCTCGGCAGCTCCGACAAGCAGACCAGGTTTTTTTTGGTCTAAATCCCCCGGCCGAGGCGAAGTGAAGCAGGATCCAAACATGCGAGGAAGCGGTTCGAAGATCGCGACAGAAATCTCGGCGCTCCGCTCCGTGCAGCAGGAGTATGAATAGGAAAAAATCGCCTTTATAAAGGCGGAAAACAGTGTCAGAAGAGAGCTGCACGTAAAAAATACACATAATAAAAAAAAACATCACTTTTCCAAACTCTAGAACGGCGCAATATCAACAAATATGATATTGCAAATTGCAGGGAAAGACAGTAATTCAAATTCTGAAACCTATTCTCATTGGTTGGCAGAAACCGGCCAATCAGAATCGGAGCGACAGTGAACCATTAAAAGCTATGGGGAAGAATTGACCAATCAAAATCCCCGGCGGGATAATTCAAAATACAGTAAAAATGCTGAAAAAGAGCTGATTGGCTGAGCTAGCGGGGTCTCGGCTAGCTCAGCCAATCAGAATAGGAGCGACAAAGTCCCATTCTAGCCTATGGAGAAGTGTAGACCAATCAGAATCCAGGGCGGGATAATTCAAATACAGTAAAAAGACAGAAAAGAGCTTATTGGCTGAGCTAGCGGGGTCTCGGCTAGCTCAGCCAATCAGAATAGGAGTGACAAAGTCCCATTCTAGCCTATGGAGAAGTGTAGACCAATCAGAATCCAGGGCGGGATAATTCAAAATACAGTAAAAAGACAGAAAAGAGCTTATTGGCTGAGCTAGCGAGGTCTCGGCTAGCTCAGCCAATCAGAGCGCGAGCTACTTCTCCCATTATACTCTATGGAGAGATGAGCGCACTCAAATCTCGGCGCACAGCTCCGCGCGGCATGAAGTATTAATCAACAAATTATTTTTATACAGTGTAAAACATTCTCAGATAAAGACCAGAACACTTCTTTAAAAATAATGCAGTTAAAAACCCGAACAACGCGTTCGTCGCTGAGACCGGCGCTACATAGGGAATTGCCATAGAGAGAAATGCCGGGAAAGACAGTAATTCAAATTTGTAAAGCTATTCTCATTGGTCGGCATAAACCAGCCAATCAGAATAGGAGCGACAAAGTCCCATTCTAGGCTATGGAGAAGTTTAGACCAATCAGAATACGAGCGACAAAGTCCCATTCTAGCCTATGGGGAAGTTTACACCAATCAGAATCCACGGCGGGACAGTTCAAAATACAGTAAAAAGGCAGAAACGAGCTGATTGGTTGAAGCAGCGGGGGATCGTCCAGCTTAGCCAATCAGAGCGCGTGCTGCTTTCTCATAGAGTTCTATGGGGAATCGAAATTTAAAAGAGGCACCGTAATTTGGACCAATGGGAGAGCGAGCGACGCTCCTATGGGTTCTCTAATGCAATCTGGTATAAAACTGTACATGGCTGAAATCAAATTATAACACTACAGAAGCTGTGCCGATGTGTATATAAAAGGATTACTAATATGTGGCTTACGAAATAAAAATTTGAAATCAAGAAAATCATGCTTATTTCTTTATTTTCGATGCACCCATACTATTGATCCTTGGCTAACGAAAATAAAGAAATAAACATGATTTTATGTTTTTTGTTTTTTTTTCCGTTAGCCACATATTAGTATTCGTTTTATATACACATCGGCACAACTTCTGTAGTGTTATAATTTGATTTCAGCCATGTACAGTTTTATACCAGATTGCATTAGAAAACCCATAGGAGCGTCGCTCACTCTCCCATTGGTCCAAATTACGGCGCCTCTTTTAAATTTCGATTCCCATAGAACTCTATGAGAAAGCAGCTCGCGCTCTGATTGGCTAAGATGGACGAGCCCCCGCTGCTTCAACCAATCAGCTCGTTTCTGCCTTTTTACTGTATTTTGAACTGTCCCGCCGTGGATTCTGATTGGTGTAAACTTCCCCATAGGCTAGAATGGGACTTTGTCGCTCGTATTCTGATTGGTCTAAACTTCTCCATAGCCTAGAATGGGACTTTGTCGCTCCTATTCTGATTGGCTGGTTTATGCCGACCAATGAGAATAGCTTTACAAATTTGAATTACTGTCTTTCCCGGCAATTCTCTCTATGGCAATTCCCTATGTAGCGCCGGTCTCGGCGACGAACGTGTTGTTCGGGTTTTTAACTGCTTTATTTTTAAAGAAGTTTTGTGGTCTTTATCTGAGAATGTTTTACACTGTATAAAAATAATTTGTTGATTAATACTTCATGCCGCGCGGCGCTGAGCGCCGAGATTTGAGTGCGCTCATCTCTCCATAGAGTATAATGGGAGAAGTAGCTCGCGCTCTGATTGGCTGAGCTAGCCGAGACCCCGCTAGCTCAGCCAATAAGCTCTTTTCTGTCTTTTTACTGTATTTTGAATTATCCCGCCCTGGATTCTGATTGGTCTACACTTCTCCATAGGCTAGAATGGGACTTTGTCGCTCCTATTCTGATTGGCTGAGCTAGCCGAGACCCCGCTAGCTCAGCCAATAAGCTCTTTTCTGTCTTTTTACTGTATTTTGAATTATCCCGCCGGGGATTTTGATTGGTCAATTCTTCCCCATAGCTTTTAATGGTTCACTGTCGCTCCGATTCTGATTGGCCGGTTTCTGCCGACCAACGAGAATAGGTTTCAGAATTTGAAATACTGTATTTCCTGGCCATTTCCAATATCCTAATTCTTGACTTAGGATATTGGAAAGTGATTTTGTTTTATGTAATTTTTATTTTTAATGTTTCAGCTCTTTTCCTGAGAATGTAGAACGCCTTTATAAAGGCGATTTTGGATTTATACTCCGCACCGACATGTGGAATGATTTCTCGCCGCTCCAGCCTGTCTCGCATCGGAACAGATTTTCGGCGCAGTCCCGCACGGCGCCTAAGTCCCGCACTGCGCCCCACACACTGGCGAGGCGCGGCGGACTTTTCCCTGCATGTATGAGGGCACTTCCTCGGACGGCGAATCTCCGGCGCAGCGCCGCACAGCGCCCATGTCCCCGCACTGGCGAGGCGCGGCGGACTTTTCCCAGCATGTATGATTGCACTACCTCCGGCGGACAATCTCAGACGCAGCGCCGAACTTCGCTTCATTCCCGCACTGCGCCCGACACGCTGGCGAGGCGCGGCGGACTTTACATGATATGTATGAGCGCGCCCCGGCCCCGACATAAATCAGGCGCAGAGTCCGCCGGGAAACTGGCGGAAAACGCCGCCTCGACCCGGCGAGCTTCATACATGTGGCCCATAGTTTTTTATGTTTTATTACTTTTACACAATAGAAATAGGTCTATAAAAAAAATTGCGTTTTTATGTTCTCCTATTCTGACAGCCATAACTTTTTTATTTTTCTGTATATGGAGCTGATTATGGGATTGTTTTTTTTTGTGGGATGAGTTGATGTTTTTATTCGTACCTTTATGGGAGGCATATGAAGCTTTGATCACTTTTATTAAGGTTTTTGTGAGGCATTTTGACAAAATAAAGGATTCCTGTTAGTGTTTTTTATGTACATTTTTTACAGCGGTCAACGTGTGGTAGCTTAACTCAGCAGGTCAATATGATTACAGAGATACCAAATTTGTATATTTTTATATGTTTTATTGCTTTTACACAATAAAAACACTTTTATTCAAAAAGAAAACATGTTTTGCATCGTCTGAGAGCCATAACTTTTTCTGTGTATGGAGCTGGATAAGGGCTAGTTTTTTGCAGGCTGAGTTGACGTTTTTCTTGGTATCATTTTTTGAGGGACCAGACTTTTAACTCATTTTTAAATCCGTTTTTTGGAAGGCAGGGTGACGAAAATACTGCAATCCTAGTAGTGTTGTTTATTTTTATTTTTAACAGCGCTCACTGTGCAGTATCCATGAAAAGTTAGCTTTACTCTATGTGTCGATACGATTACGGTGATACCCAATTTATATAGTTTTTTTTTATGAGACACTTTAAAAAAAAGTGTAAACAAAAAAGTTTAAAACAATATTTATGCATCGCTATCTTCTGAGAGCCATAACTTTTTTATTTTTCCGTATACAGAGATTTGTAAGGACTTTTGTTTTGTGAGATAAACTGACATTTTAATTGGTACAACTTTGGCATTTATATGAGTTTTTGATTGCTTTATATTCCATTTTATGTGCTGCGGATGTTTTTTTTTTTACAGCGTTCACCATATGGGTTAATTAATGTGACATATTTGTAGGGCAGGTCGTTACACAAGCGGCAATACCAAATATGGGTACTTTATTTATTTTTGATCTTTTTGGGGTGATTGGCATTTGTAAAGGGGAAAAGGGCGATGTATGTGTTTTTATTTCATTTTTGTGTTTGTGTTTCACTTTTTTAACTTTTTTTTAACTTTTTCTCACTTTTTTTTACTTTTACCCATAGGGGATTTGTACGAGCAATATTCAAATCGCTCATACAAGATGAGACCTGTACACAGCATTACTGCTGTGTACTAATCTCCATGCTGACTGTCAATCACCATGCCCACAATGCATTGTGGACATGGTGACATCACAGACTGTCTAGTTAGGAGATTGCTACCGCTCCGGGAGCAGGCAGGAGGAGCTCCCTCTTCCTGCCTGCGACTTAGCTCCGTAGATCTTAATTGATCATCGGAGCTAAGGAGTTAAACACCCGCGGCCGGAGCCTACTGGCATGAGGCCAGCGTTAATATATCGCTGGTTCCATGTCGCAAACCTGCACGGCTCGCCTGTAAGTCCACACGATCGCCAGAACGTATCCATACGTCCATTTGCGGGAACGCACTTCCCGCTAGGACGTATGCATACGTCCAATGTCGGGAAGGGGTTAAAACCAGACACTGATACATATTCTTTTCTTCTTAGCTGTTTTTGTAGATTTCTCAATTTGGTAGTCTGTATATGATTGTTGGGACAGCTTTCTTGCCTGAGCTGCTTTTATCAGCATTTAAATAGATGCTTTATAACAACTTCATGCACATAGTAGCTTGTGAACAGGATCAGTCCCATTGACTTATATAGGAGAGTTTTCTAGTCATGCTCTCTGACCTGGGAAGAAAACAATATGCAGGGAGGAGGAGAGAGTGAACTGTGACATCTCCTATTGCAACTGGTGGATCCTGTGTTATCTATACACATTGGTATCTCCTTTCAGTGTAACCCTTCTTATGCTGATAATGAGCAGACTACTGAAAATCTTTCTCTACAGAACAGGTAGTGTCAAACTATTATTAGACCTAGTGGCCAAAGTGAAAACTGCAGGACTGAAGATTTTTTTTTTTAAATATTGAAAGTGATATGGAAAATTTTTAAAAAATCTTAAAAAATGCATTTAACATAAACACGAGTTAAACAATTAGTCATTTTTTGATGACACGTTCCTTTTAAGTGGGGACTCAGGGAGTCTGCACAGAAGCAGAAATTCCATGAGCCAGATTCTGAGTTGCTGCCTAGTTCAGAGGGACCAGTGGCAACAAGGTCAGTTTTATGAGAACGTTTTGGTAAATAATTTCCATTGCATCACTTAATATGTATCAAATCCTGTTTATAACGTAAGCCATTGGGTATTTCAGAGAGCTTCTCTGTTCAATGGGCATTTCCAATATTCTCCTCCTTGCTAAGGTCATCAAATTTTCTATACAGGCACAGCTATAAAACCTGAAAGATCGCATTTATGTATTAGGAAAATGGTTCATTCTGCTATGTACTATGGAAAATAGGATTCAGCCTGGTACTGGATAAACACATTTTGCTGCAGCTTTGACAGAACTCACAAACTTCCTCCATATCAATGAAACTTCCAAATAAGATTGAAAGACATTCACATGGTCACTTTCTAATCTTTACAAAGAAGCATGATCTAATCCTCAATATGTAAAACATCTCATTTCTTTTCTCCCTTGATACAGCAAAATAAGGATTCATTTTTTTCTGAAAAAAAAGTTATATTTTTGAGGAAATCATTTTACATTAATATTTAACATTTATTGTGAAATGCAAATTTCCCCAGTGGAAATGATACATTACATTTTTGCACAAAATCATCATTATAGAAATGCAAAAAAAAGTATATTTCATTTCTTTTAGTCAATAATAGGCATTTTAATGAAAACCAGTATGACAATTTTTTCTACTTATTTAACTGTTAGGTAAACCTTGTATCTATTAGAGTGTATGGGTGAGGCAAAGTGTGAGAAGTGCTTGGTTTACATTATTGTCCAGCCATATGGGGTACTTTTAATAAAAAGGGGATGAATCTACCACCCAGACTGTACATCTATATATACAGTAGATAAGTGCCTTTGAGTGCTCAAGTGTAGGAAGTGTCAGAAATGTGTGTGACAGAAAGTGGAGGGTGAGCAATTCAGGATCTTGGTTGGCCTGCCTAAGAAAATGTATTCTCAGGGCACACATAAAACTATGAGGGTTGTGAGTGTGCCTGATCATACGGGGTAGCTTGTTCCAGAGAACTGCTGCAGCACATGTGAAATCTTGGAGACGGGCATGGGAGATTCGGAAGATTGAGGCATATAATCCCAGATTATCAGCAGAGCGCAGGGAACAGATAGAGTGGTTCACATAGATGAGAGAGGAGATGTAGGGGAGTGCAGCACTGTGGAGAACTGGGTGAGAGTTATTAGTTTATATTGTATTCTGTACTAAATGGGCAACCAGTGCAGTGACTGACACAGGGTAGAGGCATCAGTATAACGTCTGGAAAGAATTATGAGTCTGGCTGCTCTATTCAGGACAGATTGGAGAGGGGCGAGTTTACACAGAGGGAGTCCGATAAGCAGGAAGTTACAGTAGTCAAGATGAGAAAGTATAAAAGCAACAATAAGAATTTGAGTTGTTTCCACAGTAAGAAAAGGATGGATTCTGGAAAGGTTCTTGAAGTACAGGTGACAAGAGTGGGCAAAAGATTGACTATAGGGAGTGAGTGTTGCTTAGGAGCTAAAGTGGTACCACACACTGAAACAAAAATAGCAGGATGGGGTCGCCTAGTAGATGGTGGAATGAAAATAAGTTCAGTTTTAGTAGGTTTAGTTTAAGATAGAGAGAGGACATGATGTCAGGGACAGCGAACAGATAGTCACTTGTGTTATGTAGGAGAGCAGGAGTGATGTCACAGGAAGAGGTTTATAATTGAGTGTCATCAATGTATAGATGGTACTGGAAGCCAAATCTGATGATGGTTTATCCAATAGGGGCTGTATTGAGTGAAAAAAGGAGAGGTTCTAGAACCAATCCTCTAGAACCCCAAACAGAAAGAGTAAAAGGATAGAAGGTAGAACCTGCAAATGAGACACTAAATGAGGGGTCAGAGAGGTAGGATGAGAACCAAGAGACAGTGGTGTCCTTAAGGCCAATGGCTCTGAGCATGCTGAGGAGAAGTTGGTGATCTGCAGTGTCAAATGCTGCAGCAACCACAAGTAGTTGCCCTGAGATTTAGTGGTTAGGAGATAATTTTAAACTTTAGCTAGAGCAGTTTCTGTGGAGTGTAAGGGTGTGTCCCCATGGCACAGGACAAATGATGAGTGGAAAAATGCCCTCCCTCTGCCCATTGACATGTACATATTCTGTCCGAAAACCGGACGGAAGAATGAACATGTACAATGTTTTTCGGGGACTGCTGCATGGGTTTTCCATAGCGGCCCATTTAAATGTTTGCGGTCGGTTTTTCAGATGGTTTGCAAAACCGCATACCATCTGAAAAACCAGCCGCAAACCGGTGCCATGGGGACATGGCCTAAGGGTCAGTCTACACAGCAAGGTTTTCAGTCGCCCTCCTAGTGGACAGGTGTGTGAGTTACTGCTCATTAGTTATCTGAACCTGTTTTCTCTCTCCCAGGTAGCACTGGGGCTTCTATTGCCCTATACTGGAATAAGTCAATTATCCAGCCATAGAGCTGTAAGTGTGGCCTTTTGTTTGTGTTATTAAAAGATTGACAACACCCTGAAACTGAGCTGCAGCATGGTGGCCAAGATCAAACAATGGTGTAACAAGACAGGTTCCACTTATAGACATATAAGTTCTGCCAGCATTGCGGCAGAGAGTAATGGGGTGGTCAGTTCTTAGACCATACACCACAAGCTGCAACAAATTGATCTGCATGACTGTCGTCCCAGAGGAAAGTCTCTTCTAAAGATGATGCACAAGAAAGCTTGCAAACAGTTTGTTGAAGGCAAGCAGACTAAGGACATGGTTTACTGGAGCCATGTCCTGTGGTCTGGTGAGACCAAGATAAACTACTCAGTTCAGGTAGTGTTAAGCTTGTGTGGTGGAAACCAGGTGAGGAGTAGAAAGACAAGTGTGTCTTGCCTACAGTCAAGCATGGTTTGGAGCTGCATGAGTGCCAGCTCTGTGGGGAGCTACAGTTCATTGAGGGAAACATGAATACCAACATGTAATGTGACATACTAAAGCAGAGCATTAGCCCCTCCCTTTGGAAACTGGGTCACAGAGCAGTATTCCAACAGGATAACGACCCCAAACAAACTTCCAAAATGACCACTGCCTTGCTAAGCAAAATGAGGGCAGAGGTCCTGGACTGGCCAAGTATCTCTCCAGACCTAAACTTTATTGAACATCCGTGGGGCATCCTCAAATGGAAGGTGGAGGAACACAAGGGGCGACATGTATGAACGTGGCTACACCAGAAGTCTCGTGTCTTTTCAGCCTGGCATCAGGCGCAGCCCTGTTCACAATAGTGTGATGCCTCCCATATGCCAGTATCAAGCGCCTTACAGAGCTCCCACTTCACTCTGCAATATGCCTGATTCTGGGGGGCGTGTGGGTGGTGGGACGCAGTAGACCCATATTAAACTAAAGATTTATGGCTTTGTTGCGGCGATTCTAGGCGCATTACAGCAGGAACAGGTAAACCACTTTGAAAGTGGTTTACCTGAGCCAGAAATGTTGTATTAGCGCTAGAATGTGCCTGATTTATGACCCGCAGTAGAGCGGGTTCATAAATCAGGTGCATTCTATAACAATATTATGTGCATGAAAATTCGCGTTTAAACACCAAAATTCATACATGTTGCCCAAGGTCTCTCACATCCACCAGCTCAGTGATGTCATCATGGAGTGGGAGAGGATTCCAGTGGCAACTTGTGAAGTTCTAGTGAACTCCATGCCCAAGAGAGTTAAGGCAGTGCTGGAAAATAATGTTGACTATTGAGTTGTTATGTGGATACATCAAATTGACACTGTTAGGGTATGTTCAAATGGCGTATTGGGGAGCGTACGGTACGCACCCCATTATGCCAGGTGTTTTGGAAGCACGCGCTTTGGAAGCACGGCCAGCCCCATTGACATGCATTGTCAGCAGCGCGTAAGCACCATGAACAATTGACATGTCCCTTCTCTCCCCGTGCGTATGATACAATCGTATTGTACGCCCGGGGAGACGACGCATAATTCATAGCTCTTTGAGAGTTCCTGTGTTCTTTGGAAAATTGCTTTTGTATACAAGCCTCTTGGTCGAAGCGTGGTGGATCCCTGAGCTGGGTTTGGAGTTAACCAAGGAGTGGCTGAAACTCGAGACTGCAAGCTTGAAGGTGAGATTGGATATATCCACACCAAACACCTTTTTTAAGTTCCGAGTGTTTATTTGCAGAGATTCTGAATGTGTGTGATGGGCAGGTTTGTCAGAAAGGCTAGTTGTTGATAGCTAAGGAGATAAGGTTAGAATCAGAGAGGCAAGAGAATTACTAAAGTTAGAAACTGAGCAGAGATGACAGAAGGCCAGATCAAAATGATTCCCCTCCTTGTGCATAGCAGAACTGTAGATTGCAGAGGGCCCAAGGAAGATTTTTTGTGAAAGAAACTGGAGCAAAGAGACATGGGTCCGTCAATGGGAATGTTAAAATCACCTATGACAAGAATGAATATTTCAGTAAAGAGGAAGTGAGGGAGACATACAGCAAAGTGAACAAGGAACTGGCTAGGGGGTTTGTATACAGCCACCACTCTTATAGAAAATGGCCTAAAGAGTCTAAGGGTTTGAACCTCAAAGGAAGGGAAAGTAATGGAGGGTGCAGGAGAAATGAGTTGGTAAGTGCAGTGTGAAGAGAGAAGAGAGAGAACTCTTCCACCCTGCCTGTTCTCAGGTCTATGGGTGTGGGAGAATTGTAGGCCACCATAGGTGAGAGTAGCAGGGGAAGCAGTGTCAGAGTGCTGGAGCCATGTTTCTGTGAGAGCCAGAAGGTTGAGGAAGTTACAGAGGAATAGGTCATGAACAGCAGTGAGTTTGTTGCAGACAGATCAGAAGTTCCACAGTGCACATTTAAAAGGGGCATGAAAAGATGTACAATGAATAGCAAGCAGGTTAGCAGGGTTTCTATGGGAGGCAGAAGAGGAGGTGAGATTAGCAGGAAAGGAGAGTGGGTAGGATTAGGAAAGATGTCCTCTGCAGTAAAAAGTAGAAGATTGAAAAGTGACAGCAGATGGTTCAGTGATGTACATGAGTGATGTTTGTGTTGCACCATGAAAGTGGGTGGTTTGGGGTAGTTAAAAAAGGTAAATAGTGCATGGGATGTATACATGGCTGAGGGAAGGAGAGAGGAGCTGATGTGGACAAAAATCTTTTGGGGGCATGACTGAGTGGTAGGATAGGAGAAAAATAGCTGCAAGATAAATTGCAACAGTGGACATGTGAAGTAAGGATTTGAGGTCCATGCCGCAGCCCCATTTGGCCGCAGACATGGGCCGTTGTCCTGCCGTTCCTGTTCTATCCCAGTCCTGCACAATTTGTTGCTGTGTACTCACCTGTCCTCGTTCCTGTCTGTGTCTGCACGTGCTCCCTATTGCACATGCTTTCTTGTCTGGATTTAAAGAGACAGTGTCCCAATTACATGTTCAATGACCTCCAACCTCCTGTGATTTAAGGAACTTCCTGTCTCTGTTCCTGCTCAGTTAATTAATGTCCATCTGAGCTCCTGACCTCTGTGTTCCTGTGATTGCTGTTATCTGCCATTATGTCTGTTGGTTTCTGCGTACATTTAGCCCTGCTGGTTCCTGTTGATATCCGGGTTCCTGATTCTGCTGTTACCTGCCATCCTGTCAGCCTGATACCTGTTTAACCCTGCTGTTACCTGCCGTCCTGTCAGCCTGATACCTGTGTTCCTGATTCTGCTGCTACCTGCGATCCGGATACCTGTTTAACCCTGCTGTTAACTGGTGTCCTGTCAGCCAGATTCCTTTGTTCCTGATTCTGTTGGTACCTACCATCATGCCAGTCAGCTACTTGCCTAAGACCTAGCTTCCAGCCTAACGTTTAACCCTGTAATGTCCTGGCTGCTGTTCCAGTTACCTATGCTCCTGGATCTACGTTTCTGTTCCATTGTATCTGTCTGTTACCTGCCTGGGACTCTGCCATCTGCCTGTGCCCGCTGTCCTTTATCCTGCACTTTGGCTGTCACGTCTGGGGTAGTGACCTGGGGGTTCTCTGCAGCTAATCCCATCCGGCCTTGCAGCAGGCTCTGGTGAAGACTGGGGGCCCTTAAGACTTCACTCCCTGGCATGGTCTCTAACTATATTATCCACACTTGAAGTGGCCCAGAGGATCCACAATACCAGGCGTTCGACGTGTCAGCTCCTGCTGAACCCAATGAAATGTGACAGTGTACTTTAAAAAGACCAATTACTGACAAGAAAGGTGATAAACCCTGGCCCTCTTTTGCCCCCTTCTGTCGCAATTCTGTCTTAATTCATCACTTCAAAAGATGGCAGGCAGACCATGGTCAAACAGACCTTGGGTCTGAAATATATATTAAGTGATGTGGAGTTCACAGATTTAATGAATGAATCCAGGTGACAAAATTGGGTGGGGATAGTGAAGCAACAAGAGGAAACACTTGGAAAGAATATTGTCATGACCGTGCCTATTCAGGCTGCAGCGTGGTCCTCCGTCTGTGAGGTATGGTAGAGGTTGCACTTTTGACCCGATTTGTGACTGTGCTGTTAGTTACCCATAAGTGATATCACTGCATTTGTAGAAGTCAGATCTATTAAAATATAACATAATTTATCTCAAACGCTTCACACCGGAGAAGAAAAAAAAATAAAAAAATTACAAAATGGTGTTTTTTTGGTCATTTCATATAACCAAAAAATTGGAATAAAAAGTTATCAAAAAGTCATATCCACTCCAAAATGTTACCAATAAAAACTATACTTCAGCCCACACTTTTTGCTTATAATTTTTATTACCTTTTTTCCTCCTCTAGGTACGTTTTATGGTCCAGTGCATCTTTTGATCCAAAAAATGTACTTACATGATAACCTACAGTTATAAATTGCCTACACAGGGTATTTATCAGAGAGATGTAGATAATAAGCAACAAGAGTATCTACAAGAGTATCTACAAATAAAATACACCAAAACACAACAAATTAAATTAATAATTTTATTAAAACAAATTTCAAAATGTCAAAAAATGTACATTATGTACAGTAGTCAGCATCTACCAAGTTTCTAAAGTAGCAAACAAGAAAGCAAAAATGGCATGCTGCGCTCTATCCGACATCCTAGACACTTTTGAATGCGCCACTTCTTAAGGGGTGTGTCATGCCACATTCTGAAGATTAGACATATTTATGAATGTTACTCGATATATCTCGCAAACATAATTTACTAATCAATGCCTTTTTCAAACTGCTGTGGTTTTGTGGCACTTACGATGCACCAAATTTATGAAACGCTGTGCGAGGCTTTCATACATATTGTCGAATGATGTACTAACCTAACAAGACATAGGACTGTCTAGCTTGAGACAGTTTTAATACATCTGGCCCCATGTACTTATGTACCAATGTACATTTCAACAGTGCTTTGTGTAGGGGATAATAAAGTGTACAGGACTTGGAAATATAAAGCTTCTTGAGCCAAACTATGCTAATCAGGCAACAGACCAATAAGCTACAGGCATATATGTAGGCAGAATATAAAACAGAGTACTGTTGGATCCAATAGCTTAAATGGGTTGTATCATTCCATTGAATGGTCTTCATAATAAGGGGACAGTGAATACACGCCACTTTGCAATTGGATGTCATTAGCAAAGCTGTCTTGTTATCACAGGATCCCTTATCTTCTGTTTCTGTTTACACTGATCTCCAGTCCTGGTCGGATCCCTCCTCCTTGCATTTCACTAGCTGAGAGCTCATTTACATTCTGTTCAGCCCCAGATCGGCTGTATTCATGGAGCTTGCATTCCTGCCTCTTACGCAAAGTAAGGGACCGGCACATTTACACTCTGCACAGCCAGAAGAAACACAATAACACTGCAGGGCTTCTATAATCAGAAAACAGCACAATTGTGTGACTGTGCCTAAACATAGAAGGAGTATTAGAGGCCGAGAGCATTTCACTCTGCACAGCTCTGGAGGAGTTTATACAAGACTGGATTCAATTGTAACATGACTGCAAGCCTGTGGCACGTAAATAGCTCTTACATAGTCTGCATAGGGAGAGACTCATGTCAGTGACATGTGGAGGGGGGACGACACACACGGAGCCAGCATGAACAGTGAAGGGGGGATGATGTCATCTCTTCAGTTAAGAAACACCCAGCTGGGAGAGGAAGAAAGGTCCCTGAATTTTTGTAACTGAAAGGCTGTGAGAGCACTGAAACAGGATAACTGACGAAGCGATACATCCCCTTTAATACTTACATGATCAAGTGCTATTATTGTGGCTCTTGGGAAATACACAAAGTTGTAAAGAATTATTTTTTGTTAAAAAAGGAAATTTTAAATGGTTGGGATGATAGAGCATTCAGTAATATTTTATTTTGTCAGGGTCTGTATGCACAAAGCACTCCAAAATAAAGAATAAAAAATACAAAAATAAAACCAAACAAACAAAACCTGTGTAATGCTGTGAGTTCTTTCTTCACATCCCCGGACAGGAAATTATGGGGAAAAGAAGGAAGGACATGTTGGATTTTAACATGTCCAATCCTTTGTTTCTGCAGTACATAAATATCTCCATGTTAACGTAAACATGTTTATGATGGTGCCAGAAGAGAAAGCTGCCAGCTACATAAAGAATGCATGTTTTAACACATATAGTATGAATGAAGATAGGGTAGATGGTAAAATAGATGGTGAAATTCTACTTCTACAGTTACACATATGTACAGTTATGCATGCATCTTGAAATATTGACTACAGAGAATTGGAAAATAGTGCACAATACAATAAGGTTTCTATTACATTTAGTATTCTTTTTATTCTTTTAATCTCTACCACCTGCACTGACCTCTTTTAGCTGAGATGATGCAGGACCCAGAAGCTACATGCAAGAGGCAGGAGGGACAACTATATGAGGGCAAGAGGTGGAGGATGGAGGGGGGTAGAAATATACTAAAACAAAGGCTTATGTACATTTTCTCTCTTGTGGTTGATTTGTTTAATCAGGAAAGGAGACACTACTTTGACTACTGAAGTAATGAGAATTACTACCATTACTAGTTAGGGTAAGGTCCACTTTGGTTTGTCCATGAGTACACAGTTTGGCTGTTAATACCATAGTTTTACCTGCAAAATTGTGCACTCAATGGTCACTACATGTGAATGTGTTTTGTCAACTGCAGTTTGGGAGGATAGGAAGCAGCTGTTGTAATTGCCTTGCGGAACCATTTACCCCTTATGGAAATATGACATATAAATACGTCATGGGACCGTTAAGGTTCTATGTAGTGTGCTTATTTAGAAAGTTCGCTACATAGAAGGCCGGTGTTAGCTGCTAATTGCAACTGATACCTGCTGCTAACTGAATGGAATAGAGCTCCATTCGCTGCTGTTTAACCCATTAGACTCCGGGAAATTGCTCAGCATTCCTTACTTCAATCGGTATTCTTGCGGTGAGATCACAGGGTGCTGATCTGTTAATACGGCAATTGGAAGCCAAATGAAGGCTTCCGAGCCACCATGTTTCCGATTCTATTACTTCTTGTCCCATTGGTCAAGTACCGTTAGGGTACGCAATGTAAATGTAAAAAAAAGCTTCAAAAGTATATAAAAAATAAAAAATATTAAGAGTTCAGATCAACCCCTTTTCCATTTTACAAATAATAATAATAATAATAATAATAATGATAATAATAATAATAATAATAAAAAGTTGCACATAATTTGTATTGCTGCATCTGTGGTAGTACAACCTATTAAAATATGACATCATTTATTCTGTATGCTGAACACCATGGAAGAAAAAAAATTACAAAAGCTAAAATTGCATTTTTGGGTAATTTCATATCACCTAGAAACAGGGATAAAAAGTGATTAAAAAAGTCTCATGTATCCCAAAATGATACCAAATAAAAACTACACTTCAGCTTGCAAAAATTTCACCCTCACCCAGGTCTATAGGTGGAAGAACAAAAAAAAGTTAGAAAATGGCACTGCAGCACAAATTTAAGAAATAGAGAATGTTTGTATTTTTTTTAAAGAACACAAGCCTAGCGAAAGCCTGCAGAATACAGATAATACATCATTTATATTGAGGATTGAACACCATAAAAACAAAAACACCACAAATATGGAACAAGTTTTTTTACATTCCACCTCACATCCAATTTTTTTTTTAGTTTCCCAGAATATTCTATGGTACGGTTAATGGCATCATTAAAAAGTACATCCTGTCCCTCAAAAGCAAGCCCCCATATGTCTATGTAGATGGAAAAATAACAAAAAATGGTTCCTAGAAGGCGGGAGGTAAAAAACTAAGAGCCATATTATTATGACTAGTGGACAGGAAGGGTTTAAGGAACTACTGTGCACTTACTTAGTTTTTGCTTTGTTTCATACTTTAATAATACTGGAATTGAGTACAAACATATTCATTTTAGACCCAGTTTCTTGTTTAAAATATACAAAGTTATTGTGCCAAAGTTATTGTGTTCTATGTCTTTGTAGTTGGCTGTTGATGAGTCAGATATAGTAATGGAATATTCAAACTTTTATGGACACTACAATTTTATGTGTGTAACCCCCCAAAGGGAAGGAGTGTGTACATTGGATGTTACAGAAAGAGGCATCCACTCTTCTTTCCCAGAGATGCATTGGGCTTCATTACCCAGCAGCTCTGGTTTGGTGACATCACAGGAAGAGGGGGCAGTGAGTGGGAGGAGGAGCTTGGAAGAGGCAGAAGTGTGGAGACGACAGAAGAGAGAGGGCTCTGAGAGAGAGACTGAGATGTCCCCAGTGTGCCCTAAGAGGAGACAGGCTAGTCTGTGGGCCGCCTGTCAGCTGCAGAGCCCCAGCTTGCCATCCAGGAGAATCCTGCCTCCCCTGCCAGGGCACCCAGCACCTGAATGTGACCGCAGCAGGATGGAGTCCATTGCAGTGCAGATATGAAGTAGACGCTGGCAGGACTTGTTTAATCAGAAGTTGTACATTTGCGGTGTGGACTGTTCTGAAGTTGCTAAGACTGAGATTTCCAAGTGCACCAACATCAGCAAAAGAGCTCCAACGACAGCGACAACTGGGCGCCAACAGTTTAACTGACACTTAACCGTGGCAGCCATTTTGATTGCACTCTCACTGTGATCAGTTAGGAGAGGGTAACTGGCCGTATATTACTGTGGGATTACCTGCGTAGGCCACCATGTAAAAAAGAGACAGAACTGTAACTCTACCAGTAGGAGGAGTATTTTGTACTTAGTTATTGATGTGTGATATGTTATGTGTTACACTTTTCATGTTTGCAATTCTCCAAGCCATATATCACCTACTAATCCGTTGAAATAAATATGCTAAGAGTTTTATCCCCAACTCTGGGAGTGTGTACTGAGCTTAGACAGGGATTTCCCGAGTCGACCCCTGGCAGAAGAGGAACCACCTTTCCTGCATACCTGGTGAGCTGATACAAAGATTCGGGTGGAGGCACTGTGTCATAGAGAGGTGAGAGCGACAACACACCCTACCCAAAGAGGTTGGCACAAAGGGGTGTTACATGTGAATTTTAAGACAGAGACATTTGTCAAGGTTTTCAGCTGGTTGCCAAGCAGAACTTGTGAAATGGAGGTGCATGTTTCTCCTCCCAGCAGGGAGTATCTTCACTCTCTGCAGACACACCCCACACTGTTTGCACCCTCCTGATGATTTATTCTGTGTGAGGAGGGGGAAGAGAGAGGTTCTCATCTGTTCGAGACAAAGGCTACGTGCACACAGTAAATGACAAAATGGCATCCAAAATATGACGGCATTTTGACATTGCTGGACTATGCAGAACCACAGTTTTTACTGCAGATTTGCACAAAAGTCGCAGTTGGTTTTTGGATTTGCTATTGAATATACGGGAATCCAAAAGCAATCTGTTGGAATCCTGTGTAATATGCAACATGTTACATATTCCGCTGGATTTTAAATGCGATGGTAAAAAAACCTGTGCTGTATAGACTACAGCACATGTTTTTCATTGCTGTCTATGCAGCAGTGCATCGTTGGATTTTTAGCAGATTCAAAATACAAAAAACCTCCAAAAATCCAACGGTGTTCCTATGACTGTTTTACATGGTACTGTGCACAGCATCAGGTTTATCTGTCTCCGTTCCAGCACAGCATCTGGTCTCTCCCTGTCCCTGCAGAGCATCAGATCTCTCTCTCCTCCCAGAACAGCATCAGGGGCCACATGTATGAAAACTGTCTAGGTCTAAAACTCACTTTGTTTTCCATGGCAACCAATCAAAGTGCCCCTTTCATTTCATATAGTCCTCTGGAAAAATGAGAGGGGCGCTCTGATTGGTTGCTATGGGCAATAGAGTGAGTTTTAGACCTTGAATGTTTTCATGCATGTGGCCCCAGGCAGCTCTCATCCCAGCAGAGCATTAGGTCTCTCTCTTTGACCCCAGCGCAGCATCAAGTCTCTCTCTCTCTCCGTCCCAACACAGCATCAGGTCTCTTTCCCCGTACCTACACAACATCTGCTGTCTCTCTCTCCATCCTAGAACACCATCAGGTGTCTCTCTCTCTCTCGTCCCAGCACAACATCAGGTCTCTCTTTCTCTGTCCCAGCACAGAATCAGGTTTCTCTCTCATCCCAATTGCAATAGGTTCTTTGCGGAATCTGATGAGGACACCAAGGGGTGTATTACTGAGGTCTGGTCCTGTCATAAGAACATCATCAAGGGACACACTGTTATACTGTTAACTGGAGTCGACTACTACCCGGATTTGTCCTGGTTTCTTAGGGTAGTAGACATCGAAGATTGGTAGGTTCCAGTGTTCTTCATCTTCTTCTAGAGGTGGGGCAACTTCTACATGACCGTATGCAAGTATTTTGCTCATAAATGAGAAAAAAATGTTCTTTCATATCTGGTCTTCTTTGAAAGTTGAGCTTGAATGAGCTGTTATTGTTTTGAAGGGAAGCTGTGCAACCCAGCTGTTTGAACTATGCTTGAAAAATCATTTTCCATTATCTTCAGGAAAGCTTCATCTTCAATAGAGGGGGCTATTTTATGATCTTCCTTTGAACTCTAAATGACTGTGCACCCTAAATTATCTCTGTCTTCATGATAAGAAAGGTTCTCAGTCTCTGTATGCTTCTCTTTGATGAAGAATTTGTAAGGACAGGGTTAGAAAAGGGATGGATGCACATTTTGGTGAAAAGCGAGTTCACAGTGGTTGGTTTGTGAACATTTCCAAGGCAGGCATCATCTATAATGACCCACCCGAGGTCAGGTTTCTGAACATGCAGGGAATTGTTAGGGCCATTTATCTGCTCTCACACCTTGTGGACTCTTATTATGTCTTTTCATAAAAGAAGTATTATTGGAACTTCTGCAGGGATGCAATGTGCTATGGTTTTCAGGTGACCATGATACAATGCTGCTTCAGGTGTAGGAATCTCATCACTATTGTTGGGGATTTGATTGCATTCAATCAAGGTAGGCAAAGGGAGGGATATTTCTCCATTTATGGATTCAATTTGATAGCCAGAAGCTCTTCTCCCTGTCTCCTCACTGAAACCTGGGCAAGTCTTGAGTGAATATGAAGATATGTGTCCTTCAATCTTGAAGATATCAAAGAAAGTTGTGTTAATAAGGGATCTGTTGCTTTGATCATCAAAAATGGCATACAGCCTTTATGCCTTCTCTCGGTGTTATATCTGGTAAACTGTAACAAGACAGATTTTAGAACAGGATTTACCGCTAAGACATTTTCCGCAGACTTGGGTGCACTGAGGTGTCACTTCAGTAGATATGGTTTCTTTCTCCACCCTGCTGTGCTCTATAGTATGGTCTGAAGGTGGGAGAATTAATGGAACTAATCCTGGGTGTAAAGGTGTGTTATGTTCGTTGCTGTCACATTCTGAACACCTAGGTTTGCTGTACAGTCTTTTGCAAGATGGGAAGTTGATGGACAACACTTGTAGCAAATAGGACTTTCCGTGAGAAAGGCTTTGTTGTCCCTAAGAAGTTGTTCTTTAAATCTTCTTCATTTCAGCAGTGGATGTGGTTTCTTGTGGAGAGGACATTCTTTGAATAGATCTCCTGCTGAGGCCTTCTCGATCTCTGCAGTACTGTTAGCTGTACGTGAGTCTTCAGTAGGGGATAAATTGGTTTTGTTTACTGCAACAGGTGTGCCTTTTAAATTACAGTGTATGTTTACTCGATTTTGGATGAGTAGTTTCAGATGTTGAGAAGTCAAAAACTAGGAAAATTTATTGTCTTTGCTTGTTGGCGTACAAAGTCTAGAAAGAAGGAGAATGGAGGAAATGGGACGCAGTACTTTTGTTTGTATCTGGAGCCTTCAGTAATCCACTTCTCTAGCAAACTGTAAGGTAGTTTCTGTACTATGGGTTTGACACCCCCTTGCAGTGTCCAGAAACGAAAGACCTTGCAAACTTCCTTCAGCTTTGGGAACTCGAAGTTCCATCAGCAGGTCACTTAATTTTCTTAGTTTCTGAAACTCTTTGTTTGAGATCCTAGGAAAGTCTTCAATTATTTTGAAAAGTGCACTTTCTATCACTTCTGGTGATCCATAACACTCGTCAAGTCTTTCCCATGTAACATTTAAGCCTTCGCTTGGGAAATTAATGTTAATATCTCTAATCACTTTGCATGTTATACTGGTTCATTCCCTAGCCACTTGACTAGAAAGTCAACTTCTTTACTTGCAGACAGATCTAGGTCTTTGATGATATTCCTGAATGAAGATTGCCATGCTCTGTAGTCTTCAGGTCATCAAATTTTGAGTACCATATTTTCACCACCTCAAGTCGTGCGAAGAATGAGGAGATAGCTAGTTTAACATACCAGCGATGCTACTAGTAGGCTTGAGAGGATGGTTCATGTTTCCATCTACATGTGTCTTAGAAAAAATGGCTGTTGATAAATAAGACTATAAGGATCAGGTGGTAAAATTAAGGCAGCTTTAATGGGACAAACCTAACATAACGTGCTTAACTAGCAATAAACACAGAAGGACACTAGATGAAACTGTTGTGACAAAGCAGTAATGCATAAGAAATATTGCTGAGGCAAATCATTGAGGCATGACAGTACCGTTTCTACTTTTTTTTAAATAATCTGATGATTCTCTGAATCCACCAAACACTGACAATAATAAAAAATGGAGAATTCTGATCCCTGAATGTTTATTGATTGTAAAGAAGTGCATGTGAAAATATGTTTTGATCTAAAAAGTTCACTTTTGAATTGTAGCATTAACATTGTACGAGAGAGAACCCAGACGAGCACTGAGCATTCAAACACAGCATTATTCTATATAAATGAGGCCATGTAAAACTTGAAAGGTGACCAGGTTGCTCATCAAGAGCCTATTAACACCTCTATTATTTATCTTCATCTAAAGCTGAAAAAAATTGATTGCAGGCTTAGTTAATCCTTGTCCTTCTTGTTTCTAACATCAATATATTTGATCAATGCTGACTTAATAAATGTATTGCATGTGGGTAGAAAGTGTGGAGAACTGAATGTACAGAATTTTTAAAGCTTGTACTTAAAAAGAAATAGTCCATATGAGATATTCTTTGTCAGGAAAAGCCCGTGCCAACTCGAGGGTCGACTGCCTGACTTGGGGTATATCATGATGTTACGATCCCCCTAGGGGCACGCAAGTTCAGCCAGATACGGTTCCAACGTTGAACCCTGTCCACTCGGGCACAGGAAGACCCAGGGATTGCGAGATAATACCCCACTCGCCCACAACCCTCAAGAGCTGGGAGAGATCTGTTTGCCTGCGCTGGTGAAACTCTGTCAGCCCGGTAGACTGCCACCAGTTCCTCATTAGTTATAAGACTGGTCCGTTACAGACTTATAACAAGGCCAAAAACTAGCCCAGGTAGCTCAGGATTAAAGTTTAAAGATTTAATTACAAATAATACTTACATAGCGGTATAACTATACAGAGATTGGTCAAAGGTGCAAATACAGATATGTTACAGATAAAGAGGCAGCAAGATGTGTCTATTTACCTTAGGTTGGCCTTGTGTTGGGCACACAGGGGGGTGAATGCAGCCTGCTGATTCTGGATGCTCCGGTACACTTGGCATAACCCCTTCCCAATGGAATGACCTTGGGCTCAGCTGGTTTTCAACTTAAAACAGTACTAGGACATCCCACGTCACACCCCCTTCACACCGCCTGCCACATCCTCTTACGCCAGTGGGAGGGTCTACACTCACCTCCCTCTCGGGCCATGCCTTTTTTGACTTCGCACACTCATGTTCTGGCAGGGAATTGGAATGGAGCTAAGCCAGCAGTACCATCAGAACCGAATGTGCCAAAGCTACAACTGGGTACCAAACACGGGGTTTCTGCTTTGTTTCTTGAGCCAGCCTTTGGTTTCTCCCTTTCCATGTGCCCTACAAATGCAGGAGTGAAAGCTATGCGTGTAGGATGTTTCATATTTAATAATATGAAACTGGGGTGTGCCTGTAATGCAGGGTTCTTCCATAAATCCTTATGAAATATCTGCACCTGGCTATCTGCTATGTCTCTTTGATGCTGGGGTCTGGGAGCTCGAGCCTGGCCAAGTGCTAACAAAATTAACTGACAATCCTTTGATGCTTCAACTCCTTGCTGAACGTGTTTCCTAGGGAGGGAGTGGGAGCCGTCAGGCCTGCCTCTAAATAGCAGAAATGTGCCTTGTTCTTGATTGATTGCTTCCTAGTGACATGTGTGGAAGCTGGGGGTACATTTCCTCACATCTCCCCCCTTTTGAGGGCGCTAGGGGGCAGCAGCTCTCATGTTCTCCCATGCGCCCACACACCCCCTCCCTCTGTCAGGACAACCCATCGGCATTGCCGTGGTCTTGGCCCTTCCAGTGGTAAATGGCAAAGTGGTACTGTTGGAGCGCCAGGCTCCAACGTAGAACCTCCCATTGGTTCCAGAGATGGTATGTAACTAGTTCAGAGGGTTGCGGTCCATCTCCATGATGAAATGGCACATGTATAAGTAGGGCTGCAGACGCTGCATGGCCCATACTATCGCCAGGCATTCCTTCTCCATCATGGAGTAGGCCACTCCCCTTCGGCAGAAGCTTCCGGATCAGGTACATAGGGCGGTCTTGAGGGCCTGGATGGCCGTCTGCAGTCGTTTGTCCAATCGAATGCGGAGGGCAACCTCTTCCTAGAGAGGTTTGTGAGGGGCTTCGCCAGGCTGCTAAAGTGTGGAACAATCCTATTGTACCCGGCAGTGCCCAGGAAGGACGTCACCTGCTTCTTGGTCCTAGGGGTGGGCCAGGAGGCAATGGCATCCACCTTTCCAGGCTTTGGCTTCAGGGCCCCCCCCCCGCTTCCCAGTGCCCCAGGTAGTGGGCCGCGTTTATGCCCAGCTTGCACTTTTCCAGCTTGATGGTCAAGCCTGCCTGACGGATTCGCCCGAGCACCTGTGTCAGATGCTGGAGTTGATCCTCCCAGGTGGGACTGGAAATGGTTAGGTCAACCAGGTATGCGGCTGCATTCCCTTCAAGTCCCTTGAGAAGCTTGCTAATCATCCGCGGAAAGGGGCAGGAGCATTCTTCATGCTGAACGGCATGACGGTGGACTCCTACAGTCCGAATGGGGCGTGGAGAGTTGACCACAGCTGGAACCATTGGTTCTCCAAGAGCTGTCCGCAAACCCCCACATCCTCTATGGATCCACCCGCCCTGGCTGGGGTGAGTATATCCAGGAGGGTCTCCGTCTCTCCTTCCTCGGGCAGGTTGCACACTAGAAGGGCACATGCCTCCCACTCATGATGCACTTTTCATGTTTGTAGGTCCTCTCACAAGGGTTCTGGTAATACCACTGCTTCTGGTTGGCTTGGGCCCACAACATAGTTTCATGCACCAGCTGCGTCAAGACCTGCATTTTGTCACAGAAGCACACAACATACTCGATGACCGACACCTCATGGGTGTCTAAGTCTCCCTCCCAGGCCTCCTTCACCAAAGCCAAGGGCCTGATGAGGCCTGTGGAACCTCCAGTTAAGCGAATAGTAGGTGTAGGAGGTACTGCGCCCAGTCACACACGTGGGTGTCAACCAACATCTTAAACATCTGCTTCAGGGTGCCATTGAACCGTTCACACAGGCCATTGGTCTGTGGGTGGTACGGACTGGCCACCAGATGTTGCACGTGCATCTGCTTACAGAGGGACTCCATCAACTGCGACATGAACTGAGTCCCCGGTCAGTGAACATTTCCTGGGGAAAGCCCACTCGAGAGAATATCTTGAGTAAGGCAGCGGCCACCTCATCGGCCCGAATGGATGACAAAGCTACCGCTTCTGGGTACCTAGTGGCATAGTCAACTACCGTCAGTATGAAGCATTTCCCAGAGCGGTCCAATTAAATCCACAGCGATTCTCCGATGATGGGAAGAGTTACCACTGAGGCTTTGGGCCATGCTACCGCCTTCCCCACCCTCTGACAGGTGTCACACGAACAGCAGTAGGCAGCCACATCGGTCTCCATATTAGGCCAATAGAAATGCTGGGCCAACGTGTCCTGTATCTTGGCGATTCCTAGGTGCCCATCCATCGGAATCTCATGTGCAACCTGCAACAACTCCTCCCTGAATGGATAGGGTACCACCAACCGCCGGTCCCTGGGCCACGCCTCCCATGAACCCAGTCGGACCATCACATGGTACAGCCATCCTTGGTCCCAGACTACCCACACAGTGTATGAGTCTAAAGGAGGCTGTGCCACCTGTTCCTTGAGTGTCTTTGTCAGTGGGCAAATTTACACAATCAGCAAGGGATCAAATAATTATTTCCTTCCTGTATATATACACACACATTTATATACACAAATATACGCACACGTATATATCACACATATATACGGACACAAAAATATACAACAAATGAACAAAGACAGCACACTTGTTAAAGTTATAAAAAAAATGGGTGCCAGCGACTGTATGATTTGAGTCACTAATTCCATAAATATTCAAGGAAAATCACAGCACTCCTTGATACAAAAATGAAATGACTTTATTCCAGCATGTCCAAAGGCAACGTTTCAGCTACAAGAGCTTGAGAAAGGCTCTTGTAGCCGAAACGTTGCCTTTGGACATGCTGGAAGTAATTTTATTTTTGGATCGAGGAGTGCTGCCAATTTCTTTGAAGATGTGATAAATGTTAAACTCAGACATTACTTTAAAAAAAAAAAATCAACACTTTCCCCTTTAATTCAAAAAAGAAATGAAAAAAAAGGGGATTAAGGAAAAGAATCGTGTTGTGAGAAAACTCCTTCAAGGCCCCATTCTCATCACGTTTTAGCTCTCCATTTAACGTTCTGTATATTATATAGAAATGTATCCGTTAAACGTAGACAAACATAAGGCTTTATATCTGTATATTTCTCATTGACTCTCAGGTGTACATTTAAAAAAAAAAAACAAAAGACAGAGTAGTTTACGTTTTTTCCTTTAAAAACAAAAGTATCTCCTGCAGAAAAACAGTTGATAGAAGGGGCTAAGACAGTTATATTACTGCGAAATGCAATACCAGGTATTAGAGCCATAGAAAGAAATTATATTTTTTCCTCTTAATAAATGTTTACAAGGGTAATTTTTTTTCCCTTTCATTTTTTTGGGTTTTTATAATTTTTTGAATAAAATAGTATTGATAGCTTGCATATTTAAATAAATATACATTTCTAAACAGTTTACATGACATATTTTATTTTATTTGATTGTATTTATTATTATTTATTTTAAAGCGCCATTGATTCTAGGGGCGTACATTCAGGGGGGTTTCAACATTACAAATCAAAAGATAAGTGTAAGGGATAATAAATTGGCACGACAGAGGGAGAGAGGACCCTACCCGCAAGGGCTTACAATCTACAAGGAGGGGGAAAGAGACAGGAGGTGAGGGGCAGACATTGTTGTTATCATTGTCAATAAAATCCTTCAGTTTTATTTTATGAACTGTAACTATATAAAGTAAACTTTCCAGATATAGAGACATTTTGTCATTGTGTTCCTGAAACATTAAACGAGTATTCTTATTTTATTGATTAGGTTTTAACATGTAGGCAAAGGTTATACCATTATTACCAAATACATTTTGCTTAATTTCAGAGTTAGAGCAATTCTTATCTCCTGCTTTTTTTCTACAAATTTTTTTAGGTAACAACTCTTCTCTCGCAGTGGTCAGGCTGGTGACCTCACTCCCTACTGTGTCTTATCAGCATGGCAGATCTTGCTTTTCGGTCTCTGATCTTATCTTTCTACTAAGGAAAACATTAACCCTTAGAGCTACTGACCAGGAAGATGCCTTGTGCCACCCAGTCAGGTGTACAGAGCACATATCTAAGTATTGACAATAAAAGAACACTGTTTCTCAGCTGCTGACACAGTGTCTTGGCAACATTTAAGTTTTATTTTTTTCACTATAAAGCTCTGCCAGCTCACATTTATAGACAGACATCCTGCTTGGGCAGTGTCATTGTTTTTCATATCCCTTTTATCACTAAAGTTCCCTTAACACACACAGCTAAGAATAGCAGCTAGCAGAGCTGAAATGTCAGTCAATGCTGCAGAACTGTCCACAACCTGCAAAGGAAGTAGGAACCTGAGAGGCTGTAAAAACAGTCAGATATAAAATACCTTTAACCAGCTGGGGGAGAATAGGCTTTAATGCTATTTGAAGTAAAAGAAGATAACTGGAAATGGTATAATAAGAAACAAATTACATTAGTATCTTAATTCCGGTCTGATCAAGGATGTAGATATTGGAAGTTTAGAGGTAGCAGTCAATCCCTTCTGCTTCTTTAGTAGCCACTAGTATTCTGGTATATAAATTTCACATATTACGTTGGGGCCCTGTTATATAATTTACATTTAGGCCTACAGGTTCTACACTCATCACAAGAAAATGACTATGTCATATCTGTACAGGTCTGCAGCACAGTACTGACACAACATACAATTGTTTTACTTAGTTTCTACTGCCTTTGGGTGAGAATTGTGTGTGGATAGAAAAAAGCTTTCTATACAAGCTAGCTGTCCTTGAAATGCATATGAAGGATGGAGCTTTAGATGATATGAACTTTTTTTTTCTGAGCTGAACTGCTTTTTATATCTTGTCTATAACAAAACTGTGCTGGAGGAAGTGAAATCTGGAGAGATAAAATGTGAAAGTACAGCATGTTTTCCCCAATCACCCTTAGCAGTGTATCTAGGACAGACTTTTTCACGGGAGTTTGGAATATAAAATGATCCATGTATTTTCTTTAAAGTTTCTGTGAATCAGAGAAACTCTCAGGAATTTGGGTTTATGTTATAGTGAAATGAGGAAGCTTTAATTGTATACAGCGTATGAGTATTAGAGATTAACAGTAGAGATGGGTGAATTGATTTTAACGAAGTGGAATTCATTAAGAATTTCAGGAAAACTTCGGTTCTGAACGAAGTCGAAGTTTGGGGTACTTCGGGTGAACGAAGTGTGCTTTTGATTTATTAAATGACTGTGAGCACATGGCGCTACATGGGGCAAAGCACTCTGGAGGAAGAAGGGCATAGCCTGCATGACATTGCAGAGATGAAGCCAATCAGAGACCGGGGGGATTCTGTGACATCACCGCACTATATATATCCGGGCGCGACGCTGGGAGCTCATACCGCTCTCATTGTACTGAGTAGGGAAGGTGCTGCCGTGGCTGATTGTTACTGAAGAACTGATTTTTATATAGCGATTTTTGTGGGGTGCCTCAGCTTGTCTCAGAGACTGCTTCGCTTAATGTTCTATTTCAGATTTTTTTGGGTATTGGATCTGAAATCCAGTGTGCGTCCACTGCAGCTGCATATACATTTAAATCCTATCTGCTCACAGCATATTAAATATCCAAGGGGGATCTAAGCCAGTTCCTGTTGTATTCATTTAAAGAAACAGCGTTTTTACAATACAAATATCACTTCAAATTTTTTGGCGCAATTTACATCCAGGGGGTTTAAATTTAAACATTGTTATTCAGCGTAGTGACTCCAAGAAACGGTCAATTTCAAACCAAAATATAACATTTTTTTCCCGTAGCAAAAATTCCCAAGCGAAGGTTTTAAATTTCAATTTTATCTCTTGTTGTGTCGCGTAAAAAACACGCCATTGTAACACGCTACAAAGCTACAAGTTTGTGGTGGCTCAATTGTTTGGCGCAATTTACATCCAAGAGTTAATTAAGCGATTTTTTTCATCTGTTGTGATCCCAAGAAAACCTCATTTTGAAAGCCAAAATATATACATTTTTCCTGTAGCATAATTCCAAGCAAAGGTAATTACAATTTTATCTCTTGTTGTGTGGCGTAAAAAATACCGCATTGTAATACGCTACAAAGCTACTAGTTTGTGGTGGCTCAATTCTTTGGCGCAATTACATCCAGGGGTTAATTAAACGTTGTTTTTCAGCTGTGGTGATCCCAAGAAACCGTCATTTTCAACGCCAAAATATATACATTTTTCCTGTCGCATAATTCACAAGCAAAGGTTAATTACAATTTTATCTGTTGGTGTGTGGCGTAAAAAACACCGCATTGTAACACGCTACAAAGCTACTATTTGTGGTGGGTCAATGTTTGGCAAAATTTCATCCAAGGGTTAATTAAGCGTTTTTTTCAACTGTGGTGACTCCAAGAAACCGTCATTTTCAACGCCAAAATATATACATTTTTCCTGTAGCCTAATTCACAAGCAAAGGTTAATTACAATTTTATCTCTTGTTGTGTGGCGTACAAAACACGCAATTGCAACAAGCTACAAGCTAGTAGTTTGTGGTTGCTTAATTCTTTTGTGCAATTTACATCCAGGGGTTAATTAAGCGTTGTTCTGCAGTTGTACTCAGTAAAAGAAACTTTGTTTTTCACCGCCACAAAAGAAATTCTGTAGCATAATTCATATCCGACGGTTAATTAAGCCTGTTTGTGCTTTTATTTCAGTAAATACACAGATTTTTAAACGGCACATACAAGTAAATTTTTCCTGCCCATTGGTGGAGCGAAATTTATATCCAAGGGTTACCCAAGCTGCGTAGTGGGTTCATTTGGAGTCAAATACAGGGTGTGTTTTTTATCATATACGATATCTTCATCAAACATGTCTGTACATTTTAGAACAAACAGTAAAGTCAGACAGAGAGGTGGCAGGCCTTCACCTGCAAGTGGCAGAAATATTCCTGGAGCAGGCCCAGGTCGCAGCACAGAAAGGGGACGTCGCAGCAGGGGTCACTAGGTGAGGCCACAATTGCCGCTGTCATCTAGCGGCCGTGTGCTGACTAGCAACCCAATGGTTCTTGATTGGTTGACTAGGTCATCCACTTCCTCCGAGATGACATCTGACAACCCCAGCCAAGAGTCGGTGTGAATGTCAGAACAACCCTTAGTTGGCATGGCCGGGGAGCGAGTCAGCGGCCCTCACCTGTCCCTAACCCGCCTCTGTCCCCTCCGGTTCCTCAGCCAAGATCTACTATGTGGTCTGGGGGCAGCGCCACTATATAGCGAGGATGAACAATTTGAGGAGGGGAGTCAGCAGCTACTTGGCAGCGAAGAAATGGGCCCAAAATCCCCGCTTCTTGCAGTAGGCGGCAAAGTATAGATGTTGAGAGTGGCATGGGAGGTCATGTTGTGAGGGGTCAGCCTCTGCATACCAAGACCGGTGATGAGGACAGCAGTGACGATGAAACACAAATAGATGATATTTAGCCGCCCGCATTTGGGGACCCGGGTGAGGAAAGGTTTCACATCGCAGGAGAAGGGGGCTCAGCTTGCGCGTAGGCGCGCGCAGGCAGAAAATGGGTCGTGTGGCGTGAGTCAGCAGGATAGCAGCGTGTGAGGTGGGGAGCCAAGCGGCCAGGGGTAAAAAACCCACCTTCGCAGGCCCAAAAAAAGTACGCACAGGGGCTCAGCGGGGGCAGCGGGGAGTTCACCGTGCAAGGTTGGCGGAAAAAATCCATACTCGCGGGTGGCAGTTCTTTGCTAAACCCGGGAGGAGCCAAATAGGGGTTATGTAAATCTGTAAGCAGAAAGTGAAGCGGGCGGGGTAACTTACACCCCCCCCCTCGTCAACACATGCAGCGTCCCCATCCGGTGGCCTGGGAGAAAGGGCTCAGATGTGGGGGTCCATCCTGCCGCCGCAGCAAGCGCCCAGTGGCACCCTGTTTGCACCCATAAAGGCCCCACCACTTGCTGAAGGGGCTTTTCCCTTTTTGGTACCCCGGGTCCAATGCTCCGCTCCTGCTACCTGCGCCACAGTCGTTCAGCGAGGCGATTGCAAAAGACAACAGTACGTCCAACCTCCTAAGGTGCAAAGCTGACCGAAACTCCTGCCCAAAAGTTGTTGGTGGCAGTCCCTCCCTTTTCCAAAAAGGGGGGCCTGCACCGTTCAGAGAAAATAATGCTTGTGCCGAGCGAGATGGAGAGTTCCAACCGAATTTCTTTTCCAAAAAGGCAGTTCCAGCACTTCATAAAAATGAGAACAGAAGGTGGGCCAGTCCTTGATTATCGGGTTTTCAAAGGGGCACGGCAGCGCGGACGTTGGGCTGTAACTACGGTCAGGGGCCAGTATATGTCCTTTGGGCCCACGGGGTGAAGTGTTGCCCAGGACACCAACAATTGGACAGGGGACCCGCTTTCCCCTCCCGTTGTCAAATGCTGCTTCTGCGCCAATGTCCCCTCCCCCCTCCACTACCACCACCACTATCTCGCCTCCAAAAGTAGGGCCCATATACCACATGTGTAGGGCACGCGGTGTCACGCATTCTACCCCTGGCTGCCTCGGAAAAATGAAGTCACACAGGGGGGAATGCTCCGTCTGAGCAAAAATCGATGTGGGGTTTTCCCTGCATAAACGAAAATCAGAACCAGGTAGGGAAAAGGGAGGAACAGGGTCCGCGCTGCACCGAGGGGGATGGCCAGGCCCTGCAGGCACACGTTTTAAATTGGTTGTGAAAAGGGTTTCCGAAGTCTTCCCCCCGATTTTCAGAAGATTCTGAAATGGCAAGGAAACTGTCATGCACTTCACCATTCCAAAAAGCCAGGAACACCCCCCTTGAGTTGCAGCGCAAACGGCCTCCCCCAACACACGCTGATACGATGTTTCCCAACTGTTGGAATTCCACCGCACAGTTGGCCCGACTGTATGAAAAAGGAAAGGCCTTAACGTTTTTTGATGATCCAGGCGGACAAAAATACCCCCCCCCCCCCGTGTAACTTTGATGTCACCAGGGGCAGCTATGGTGACACCTCCGATGGTTGGGGCCCATTCGAGGGGGGCCACGTTATTTGTCAGCGCCAGGATTTACGGGGTGAATAACTCATTCCACTGCTTCATTCCCGGAACAAAACTAAAAATCTTTCTGGGCAGGGGGTGGAGATGTGGCGACTAAACATCTCGTGGCCACATAAGTCTGTGGGGGCGAAATGGAGGAGGGGGAGGAGGAGGACATTGGGGCAGAACATTTTCGGTGAAATGAAGATTTCTACTCAGGGGACAGGAAGGAGGAGCAGGAGCGGGAGGGGTAGATGGAGAGAGGAAAAACAGGCAGAGACCCCCAAGCCCGTGGCGTAAAGTAGAGTGGAGACGGGAGGTCGCTCGAGTCACTTTTTGAGATGGCCCGCAGCATGCGATTTGCCTGGCTATGACGCCAATAGTCACCATTTGGCAGAGGGGTATTCTGGCTCTCACCCTATTGGGGCCCCAGATACCGGTCCCAAAAGGGGGGCCTTTTTTCCCCGCTGCTGAAGGGAGGACAAACCAAATACTTTTGGGAAATCCTCCGTATCAGTTGGCCGCTGCCTATTTCGGCATCGTCCCTCCTTGACCGGTCTACCAGGGGGGTTTCCTCAGCGCTCATGTACTACTGCCGCAGCTGCTGTGGGAAGGTGGGGTGGTGGGAGCAGTACCCGCTCCATCACAGCAACCTAAGTCTGGAGTCACTGATGAGCAACTTCCTTAAATCCACCTAGTGAGGAGGGCAGTTCCACAGTTGCAGCAGCGGGACCTGGAGCAACCCTGAACCAACGGGTGGTGGCCTATTTGGGACAGCACTCTGCCACCCCAGTTAGAAGATCCGCTGGATTACTGGGCACCAAACTGGATGTGTGCCGCAACTTGCCGAGTTTGCGTGGAGAAGCTGTCCTGCCCGGCCAGTAGTGTGGCATCAGAGCGGGTGTTCAAATCGGCGGGGGGCCCAAAATTACCCCAAGGATAACCCGCTTGTCCACGGAAATGGGAACGACTGACCTTTGTCAAGATGAATCAGGGGTGGATCGGCCAGGATTTCCACACACCAATGCCTTAGGCGTCAGACTACATCAGCCATGACGCCTCACCCAAACTGTGAGAAATGAGTCTAGGTTCAAACTACTTCTCAGCCACTATTCTGATGCCGCCACCCGCCTGATGCCAGACATCTGCTGCCAGTTTCTCCATCTGCCACCAACCATCTTTACCAGAGACTGGTATTGCCACCCACCTCCACACTGTCATTGTGCCACTGTCTGACCTCATGCTGCTTCTGTGGCTGCTGCCGTGACCTCCACACTGTGTCATTGTCCCACTCTGTGGCCTACTCCTGTTTTTTTTTCACCTCCAGAATGTGATTGTGCCACTGCCTGACCTCATGCTGCTGCTGTGGCTGCTGCCACGACCTCCACACTGTCATTGTGCCACTGACTGACCTCATGCTGCTGTTGTGGCTGCTGCCGTGACCTACACACTGTGTCATTGTGCCACTGTCTGACCTCATGCTGCTGCTGTGGCTGCTGCCGTGACCTACGCACTCTGTCATTGTGCCACTGTCTGACCTCATGCTGCTGCTCTGGATGCTGCCGTGACCTACACACTGTGTCATTGTCCCACTCTGTCCCACTCTGTGGCCTACTCCTGTTTTTGCCACCTCCAGAAGGTCCTTGTGCCACTGTCTGACCTCATGCTGCTGCTGTGGCTGCTGCCGTGAGCTCCACACTGTGTCATTGTGTCACGGGTGGGCCCGCGACCCCCGTCCCGGGTCGCAGGCACACCCGTGGTCGCCGCACGAGCGGCACCGCCGCCCGCATGTCGGGCGGTGGGCGCGCTCACCCGGTCGGCCCGGCTCCTCTCTTACCCGGCCTCGCTCCTCTTGCGGTCTCAGCCTCCCGGCGCGCGCGTCCCCGACATCTAAGGCGCGCGCGCCGACACTGCGAGATTTAAAGGGCCAGTGCACCGGTAATTGGCTATTGCCGGTCACTGCCCTTATTTAAGCCTGCCTCTTCCTGGGGCTGTTGCCGGATCTTTAGTGCCATTTCAGCCTATAGAGAAAGCATTACAAGCCTTGTTCTGACTTTCCGTGTACCGTACCATTAGCTTCCGTTCCTCGACCACGCATCCTGCCGCCTGCCCTGACCTTCTGCCTGTCCACAACCACGAACCTGTGCCGCCTGCCCTGACCTTCTGCCTGTCCCCGACTACGAGCCTGCCTGACGATTCTGCACCACGCTATACCTTGGCTGCCACCGCAAGCAAGTCACGTCAGGGGTAACGACCTGGTAGACTCCCGCCGCAGCAAGTCCATCCCGCTTTGCGGCGGGCTCTGGTGAAAACCGGGACCTACTTAGATTCCGTTCCCTGGCGTGGCTTACACCATCGCTTGCGGTGGTCCAGTGGATCCACTTCTACGTCCGGGCCCGTGACAGCAAGATCCGGCCATGGATCCCGCCAAGGTGCCTCTGCCGTCTGACGCTGACCTCACTGCCATTGTGGCTCAGCAGTCACAACAGATCGCTCAGCAAGCCCAGCAACTCAGCCATCTCTCCGCCATGATGCAGCAGTTCCTGGCCGCCCAGCAGCAGCAACCCGCTCCCGTGGCTCCCGCTGCTCCCTCGGTTCCAGCTCCAACCCCTGGTCCACGGCTCAGTCTATCTATGCCGACCAAATTCGATGGGGACTCCAAGGCCTGCAGGGGCTTTATCACCCAATGCTCCCTGCATATTGAGTTAATGGGCAACCAATTTCCTACCGAACGGTCTAAGGTGGCGTTCGTACTAAGCCTGCTCTCCGGGAAAGCCCTGGCCTGGGCTACCCCCCTCTGGGACAGGGACGATCCGGTCACAGCTAACCTGGCTTCATTCCTCACCGAGTTCAGGAGCGTTTTCGAGGAACCATCCCGGGCTTCGTCTGCCGAGACCGCCTTGCTAAATCTGCGCCAAGGGGACTCATCTGTAGGCGATTATGCCGTACGTTTCCGCACTTTGGCCTCCGAGTTATCGTGGAAAAGA
>JAODAL010042106.1:0-35186 GCA_025379985.1 Phyllomedusa bahiana | reverse complement strand
CTGTAAGGGTTTGGGAAGGAGTTGGGAAGATCCGGGGTGTTTAGGCCCCCACTGTTTTCCGTTAGAAGACAGAGGGGGGGATGGGGGGGGGGAGATATTTAATTCCCCCGTTTGGTTTGTGTTAGGGGGAAAAATTTTTTAGGAGCTTTAAATGGCTTGTTCCCCGGGTTTTCTTTTTGGAGGTCCCCCCCAAATTTTTTCAGCAGGAGGGGGGAAGTTTTCCCAAAGAAGAGGGAACCCAAAAGGCTTTTAAAAGTGATCTCAGGCTTTTTCCCCAATTCGTGATAAGCTAAAAGAAGTCTCAATGTGCCGCGTCCGTTTTTTGGGGGAAAAATCTGCAGTAGGGGTCCCCGTGTGAGTTTAGCAGAGTGTTGAGGGGGATAACAATTTTAACACCCTTAATGGAGTTTTATGGGAAAGGGTTTTGTCCGTTTTTAAAGGCCTGATTTCTTTAAGGAGGGGCCTTGGCAGATGATTTGTGGTTCTTGAGGTTACCGGCCCGGTGTGTCGTTTTAAAAAAAAGGGGGCGGGGAGGGCCCTTGGGTTGGCGCTAAGGGCTTTTAGCCTAGGTGGAGGCGAAAAAAGGCAATAACAGATGTTTGGGGGGTTTTTGGCAGGCCCCGTACTTATCTTTGCAGGTGGGGTCTGCGGAAATTCAAGGCAAAATGGGGCCCCAGAGGCACAGGTTTAGTGTTTCACGTTATGG
The DNA here is from genome assembly GCA_025379985.1 of Phyllomedusa bahiana. Taxonomy (NCBI): domain Eukaryota; kingdom Metazoa; phylum Chordata; class Amphibia; order Anura; family Hylidae; genus Phyllomedusa; species Phyllomedusa bahiana. The sequence continues at coordinate 34,480 of JAODAL010042106.1, read as the reverse complement.
TTGCTGTTAGAAGGGTTTTCCCAAGTGATATTTGCCCAGGGCTAATTAAATTAAACCCCAAAGGCGATGGGTAAAGGGAATCTTTTTGTGTTGTATTTGGGCCCCCTTCAGTTTTTGGGGCCCGGGGGAGGGGGGCCCAAATTGCAGTGTTGTCGAAGTTGTATGCGGGGGGTTTTTACGCGGAGTGGTTTCTGGGAACCGGGCCCCGCTAGGAGTGGGAAAAATTGACCCAAAAAATGGAGCCCGAGGCAAAAAGGGCCCAAAAATTGGGGGTTTTAAATGGGAAAATGGGCCTTCCGGTGGGGGGAAGCCCGGGTGGCTCCCCAATCCTAGCCCCTGTTTTTGGGGAAAAAGTTTTTTCCCTTGTTTTCCAGCTTTTTGGGTTGCTCCCGGGGGAGTCGTTTGGGGCCCCTGCGGCCCACGGTTTAGGGCGGTTTTGCCACAAAATGGCCCCCCGGTGCCCCAGGTCCCTTTGCAGGCCGGTCCCCTCTGCGGGCCCCAAACCCGATTCCCCCGGGAAGGGCTTTTCCCTGGAAATCCCGGGGCCGGGATCTAATAGGGGCGCGGAGGTTTTTTCCCAAAAGGGGGCCAGGTGACGTGCAGTTTTTTGAGTCCTTCGCCCCTTCCTTTTCCCGGTCCGGTGACCCCCGGGGAAAACCCCGCTGTCTGGATTGTCTCGCCGCCCCGTAAGGCCTGGGGTTTCCCGCCCCCGCGGTGTGGTGCCGGATTCGGGGTGGAGGGTTTTAAAAAGGGCCCCTTGCAGCTAGAAGGTGCTGGGTCAGGGGGTCAGTGAGCGATCTGGGGTCTTCTAATTCTTGTTTGTGCCGTTCTTTGGGGTTGATCGGAGCTTCCAAGGAGTCCACTCACACCCGGGGTTAGGCCACCCCCCCCCTTAAAAACCCTGTTTTTTATTTGCACACATAAAAAAAACACACAAAAAACATGGAATGTAGTTAAAATCATCTAGTGCAGAACTAAACGGGAAACATCTGTGGAGATTTAAAAGTAATGGCAATGCTGCTTGGATTGAGTCGTATCCAAGTAATGCTGTTTTATTTGCGAAAGGAAACTGTGAAAGCAGTCACGTTACAGTAAAGAAAGTGGCCAAATTTGTAACAGCAAAAACCCCATGGAGAAAAAGTTGCACTAAAGCACTTGGGACCCAGCAATGATTTTTGCCCCCCTTCAATAAAACTTGGGTAATGAAAAATTTTTGAAAGCAATGAAAAAGGAAGAAAAAGGTTTTTGGTATTTGAGACAAATTTCCCAAAAATTAACCGGTCCCAAGTTTAAAAGAAAGGCCTTTTTTTGGTTTCCCAAAAATTGGAAATCTAAAAAACAAGCATTCGAAAAGCACTTTGACAACCTTTTGAAAGTTTTAAAAAGCGATGTGCAACATGTCATTGAAAATTCTTTTCTGATTCCATTTGGTGTAGTGTGATGAAAATGGCAAAAGTTTTACCCAAAATATTGTCACGATGGAAAAAAGGTTTCAAGGCTACTGGAACCCATCAGTGCTGCTGACTGCTGTGGACATAAAGTGTGAAACGCGGATGTTGAGTACAAACAAAAAACAACGCAAAAACTTTTGTTTGGGTAAATTTAAATGTTTCAAATAGAAAAACTTAACCCCTGTTTCTCAAAATTTCTAAAAATGCAGAGTATGAAATTAATTTCTGCTTAGCTTGAATGGGTTTTAAATCTTTCAAAATTTTAAAAAAAGCAAGATATTGAAAAACAAAAAAAAAAAAATTTTTCTCCCGTGTTTTGGTAGCTTAAAATGACTTGTTTTATGCCCCCTTTTATTGGTATTGCAACTATGTTTAAGGGGGCACCATAGATTGTAGGAGGTGGTCACCTTTTTTCTGGAGCACAGTGGTTGAAACTTAGCTTGTTATTAACTTTTCAGGTCCAACTGGGAGCTGTATTTTTCTTTTATAGCAGAGGTTTACCTGATTTTTTAATTAAGCTCTATTCTGGTACTATATTTATTTACTGAGCTTGGTTCTGGTACTATATTTATGCACTGAGCTTGGTTCTGGTAATATATTTATGTACTGAGCTTGGTTCTGGTAATATATTTATGTACTGAGCTTGGTTCTGGTAATATATTTATGTGCTCAGCTTGGTTCTGGTAATATATTTATGCACTGAGCTTGGTTCTGGTGCTGTAATAATGTTATCCTCTTCTTTCTGATACTGTACTTATGTTCTGAGCTTGGTTCTGGTACTGTATATCTGTTTTAAGCTTTGTTCTAATATTGTATTTATGTGTTGACCTTTATTCTGGCATGGTTCTTATAGATTTAGCTATTGATACTGTATCTGTAAACTTGCATACTTAAGTTGTGCAAAACAAATCAGAGAAATTACTTGCACATGCTGCATGGCTTGCCTCTTCTCACAGTGCACACGATAACTGTATAGATGTCCATGTCCTTAGTACTGCATACATATTTAGAATTATAGGAGTGCATAAGTAGATGACAATAATGGGTGTGTTTAAAGTATTTTTTTTTAATAATTAAAACAGGAAACTGATGCATATTCTTTTCTTCTTAGCCATTTTTATTTTCTAATTGTAAATTTCTCAAATCTGCTGTCTGTACCCTGTTTCGCCGAAAATAAGGCACCCCTGAAAATAAGACATAGTGCATTTTTTTATGCAATTCAGAGTTTGGTTGCTTATGCTGATGCTTGTGATGAAATCACTACAGTATATTAATACATGTTGATTTTTTTGTTCAACAATAAATGTGAATTATTGTTCAAGGAGGAATAAGACATTCCCTAAAAATAAGTCTTAGCTCATCTTTAGGAGCAATAATTAATATAAGACCATGTCTTGTTTTCGGGGAAACAGGGTATATGAAAGTGGTGGGAGTCCTACCAAGTCACTACCCCAATGTGCAGGGGCGTCGCTAGGCTGTTTTATTTGGGGCTCGGGCCCCGAATAAAACCCCCTGTGCCCCGAGTCTCCCGGGCTCCAGGCCTCTGCGCTGGGCCTGGAGCACCGACTGGCTCTTCAGCTGCATGTGCGTTCGCTGGACGCACACACAGCTGAGGGCTTCTGCGGGGCAGAGAGCGAGCGCTCCCTGCCCCGCAGACAGTGTCGGACCGCAGGTCCTACACCGCGAGGCTGCCAGGTTCATCAAGCGCTGAGCACCCGCCGCGGCCTGGGCGCCTCATCCGGCAGCGTCGCGATGACATCACGTCATTGCGACACTGCCTGTCCTTGGGCGCACATCGCGTCATAGGCCGTGCGCCCGAGGAGCTGCCGGAGGAGCGCGGGCTGAAGAGGACGGAGCGCGCTCGTCGGGGGAGTTAAGGTGAGTATTAATGTTGTTATTTTTAGCGTTTACCTGCCTCAGTGCCCCTATATACTGCCTGTGCCCCTATAATGCCTGCCTGTGGCCCCCATATCCCTGCCTGTGCCCTATAATGCCTGCCTGTGGCCCCCATATGCTGCCTGTGGCCCCTATATACTGCCTGTGCCCCTATAATGCCTGCCTGTGGCCCCCATATGCTGCCTGTGACCCCCATATACTGCCTGTGCCCCCATTTACTGCCTGTGCCCCCATATCCCTGCCTGTGGCCCCCATATCCCTGCCTGTGGCCCCATATGATGCCTGTGCCCCATATACCTGCCTGTGGCCCCCATATACCTGCCTGTGGCCCCCATATACTGCCTCATTGCCCCCATATACTGCCTCAGTGCCCTTATATACCTGCTTGTGGCCCCCATATACTGCCTCAGTGCCCCCAAATACTGCCTAAATGACCCTATATACCTGCCTGTAGCCCCATATACTGCCTGTGCCCCCTATAAACTGCCTTTGTCCCCATATACCTGCCTGTGGCCCCTATATACGGCCTCAGGGCCCCCATATACTGCCTGTGGCCCCATATACTGCCACAATGACCCTATATACCTGCCTGTGGCCCCATATACGGCCTGGGCCCCCCTATACCTGCCTGTGCCCCCCTATACCTGCCTGTGGCCCCTATATACTGCCTCAGTGCCCCTATATACCTGCCTCAGTGCTCTTATATACCTGCCTCAGTGCTCCTATATACTGCCTCAGTGCCCCTATATTCTGCCTCAGTGCCCCCATATACTGCCTGTGGCCCACATATACATGCCTGTGGACCCCATATACCTGCCTGTGGCCCCATATACTGCCTGTGGCCCCATATATACTGCTTCAGTGCCCCTATATACCTAACTGAGGGGACTGCTATACCTAAAATTAAGGAGTTGCTGGAAATGTGAGGATTCTAAGATATTTGTGTCCAAATCCTCAGGGACGAGTATTGGCCGGGAGCAATCAGCATGAAGGTGTGAACCGGATGGAGAAGAAAAGGGAAAGTGAACGACGCTGATCAGAAAAGACGTCTCCGGTGAGTTACTAAATGTAACTGCAGTGTAATCACTTATATGTCTGCAGAGTCTACATACAACTAGTATCTACCACTATATGGCCCCTGTATGGCGGTGGTATATGTAATCAGAGCCTGTGTACAGCTGGTAGTCACATGTGGGGGTCGCGTTCGGTCAGGGTCTGGCAGGATTATTTGAGCCTTAAGTAGTAATAGTTTTGGGTCTTGGTTTTGTAGGAGTGTTCTTAGTCACAATCACTTGTCTGGTAGATTTGCTCCATGTATCGGTGGATTATTTGGTGACTGTTTAGGGGTATTGTCATATGAAGGTGAGAAGTTCTGAAAAAGTAAATTTGTCATTGGTGATTTTTACTGTACAGTGACTGCTGAGGAGATGGACGGGATCTGTGTGGGATGTGCAGAAAATTAGTGACAGGAACAGAAGGTTTTTCTCTGTAAAAAAACATCCGCAGTTCACAATGAGGCGGGAAAAACACAAAGGGCCCGAGCCCCGGATGTTTTAGGACCCTAGCAACGCCCCTGCCAATGTGACTTGCTTGTGGTGGCAGCTGAGGTGTAACAAGGTACAGAATCATTAGGCAATTCATAGTTGGGGACAGGCAGTAAGGTCAGGACAGGCGGCAATGGTCTGTGGTCGAGGCAACTGGTATGGTAAATCTTATAGCAATGGAACAACTTCAGGGATGCTTTCTCAGTAGGCAAAATGCTCTAAAGATCCGGCAAAGGATTCAGCAAGGGGCAGGGTTAAATAGGTTCAGCGTCTGGTGATCGGCAATTAAATTTAACAGCACGCACCCTAGGGAGGTGAGATGCATGCACCGGAAGGCAGAGACATCGGCTGGAGTGTGGACAGGTGAGTAGGATAGAGCAAAGGAGTGAGCGCGTCTGCAGCCCGGCACACGGGTCACAGCACTGCTCACCAGCGAGACATGGGTGCATCTGCGGACTGGTGTGAGGGTCGCAGGAGCACCCGTGACAATTACAGTAATGTGTTAAACCAGTTTCACATAATGCACATGGTTGCCCACCCATACTTAGGAAGTGTAAAGGGTGTATTTATTACATCTTAGTTTGTGCTTTGTAAAGACGAGTTGCCTCACCTGCATTTCTATAGCTAGCCCCTGTTTATTTCCTGCTTCTGTGATGTCCCGTACTCTGACCATGTGATTGTCTACCATCTGGGCCTTCAAGGAATACACACATTTACCAACCCTCCTGATACCTCTGACAGCCTCCCAGAAACCAGGTGGTATTTATGCAGTCATGGCCAGTCTGCAGGCATTCCCAGAATAGAGATTAAAGGGGTTGTCTCATTATAAGGATTGCTGCTTTTTATGTTAAAGATCTTGCAAAAACAAGTCACTTTGCAATATGTGTCCATTAACAGTGTCCTACCTATTCCTAGATATCCCCTCTTGTATGGGCCGCATCAGCTCCTCAGGTCGCTATAGCTACAGACCTGTTTGATCTATCCTGATAGGCTGACAGCACTGGTTGATATAGCTACAGACCTCTCTCTCCTGATAGGCTGCCCGCACGGTTGTTATAGCTACAGACCTGTTCAATCTCTCCTGATAGGCTGCCAGCATTGGTTGCTATAGCTACAGACCTGTTTGATCTATCCTGATAGGCTGACAGCACTGGTTGCCATAGCTACAGACCTCTCTCTCTCCTGATATGCTGCCAGCACTGGTTGTTATATCTACAGACCTGTTCAATCTCTCCTGATAGGCTGCCAGCATTGGTTGCTATAGCTACAGACCTGGCTTTAACTGCCGCCTAGTGGAAGCTAGTAAACATGCCCCTGAACTCAAAGTGAAACCAAGAAAATAGGACTGAGGTAAGATGAATCAATGTAGTGAGACAATCCCTTTAAGGGCCACATGTATGAAAACTGTCTAGGTCTAAAACTCACTTTGAGGACCACAGCAACCAATCAGAGCGCCCCTTTCATTTCATATAGTGCTCTGAAAAAATGAGACGGGCGCTCTGTTCGGTTGCTATGGGCTCCGATTGGTTGGTATGGGCTCTGATTGGTTGCTATGGGCAACAAAGTGAGTTTTAGACCTAGACAGTTTTCATACATGTCACCCTAAATCTCCCAAATTAGATATGTAAAAATTACATTCCCCTTCTCTCTCTGCTATCTCCTCTCCTCTCTAAAGCACTGGATGTCATACATTACATGTCTCTTCTCTGTCGGCTATCTTCTTTCCTTCCCTGTCTCTGGAGGATCCTGTTTCACATGCTGGGAAGAACATTATTGCTAAACACTAGCAGTATACAGAGGCGTATCTAAAGACTGATAGGCCCTGGTCAAAACTTCAGCTTAGGCCTGCCTACCCTCAGACTACAGCTGTGGACCACTTTTTTACAACACCAGGTTCCCTTCTTGATGTGATGGATGTCTGTGTTGTAGCGTGCTGCGGAAAATTATTTCTACTTAAAGGAATTGTCTAATAGAAGAAAATGAATTTGAAATGTGGTCAAAGAAAAAATAGGTTATACAGCCAAAGCATCTGTCCCTTCTAGCATCCGCCCCCCCAAAAAAAAAAAAAAAAATTTTTTTGGGGTTTGGGGAACAGAAAAAATGCAACTTTTGTTTTGGGCTTGTTGGATTAAGTTTTTGGAGTTACATGAACAGTTTAATTGCCCTTTTTATCTGTTTTCTTCCGCCGGTAAAAAAAACATTTTAAATAGTGGGGAGCGTTTTTTATGGGAAAAAGTTGAAATCGGAAAGGGTTTTTTTGGTGATCAAAATTTTAAAAACCCATGCGATTTTTAAGGGTTTTTAAATTTATGTTGGGCAATCTTTTTTGGGATCGGGGCCTTTTTTCGGGTTTTCCTGAAAATTTTTGGCGGCCGGGAAATCAGAAAAAGGGAATTGGAGCAGGGGTGAAGTGTTGGGGACGCCCCAAAAATGGGAGGGTTTTATGGTTGCGTTTGGCGGGGAAAAAATCACATGACCGTTTTACATAAAAACAGCGTTTCCTGTTTAAGCCTCAGTGTCTCTAGCTTTCTCATAGGGTTTGGGACCTGCGTTTGCCTGTGGCCAAACAGCCCCAGCGAAATTAGTTATTTCGACAGGGGAAACCCTTTAAACTATTTGCTTTTGGACCCTTTCCCAATTTATTTTCCATTAGGGTTTTGAACATTTTATGTAGCAAAGTAGGAATTTTTTTTAAAGCAGAATCTCCCCACTGTAAAGTAACGGGGGTGGGAGGGGGGGGGGGCCCCCCCGCGGGGAAAAAACAGAAAAAGGTTTCTATTTTTTAAAAGGGAAACCGGGTTTAAAAGTTCACCAAAAAATTTTGTTTAAAAAAAAAAATTGTGGGGAAATTTCTTTTTTATTAACGGGTTTGGGGTTTTTGGGAAATATTTCCTGGATTTTGGGCAGCCTAAAATTTTTAATTGGAAAAAAACATCTTTTTAAAAGAAACTGCAGGTCTCTTTGTTAGCTGAAAAAAATTTCCCTTTTTATTTTCTTTATAAAATTTCGTTGGTGTTAAATTTTCCCATTACACCTGTGCTTTTGTTAATCCACCTTGCACTTTTTTTTAAAAAACCAGCAATTTTGGGTTGTCAGAACGGGTTGTTTGTTCCCAAAAAAAAGGAAATCATACAAAACTTTAAACGGGTTAGTGTTTTTTGACTTTTGCGCACTCAGAAATGTTAAATTGCGCGGCCATTACGAAAATTTTTAAAAAACCCAGCTTTTTAATATTCCCCCACAGGTAAATTTGAAAGGTGAAAAAAAATTCCCGTTTATTATATAAAAAAACCATAAAGTTGCATTTTTTTTAAATTTTGCGCACCCAGAAACTGTTCATTGAGGGCAGCATTTTCCGTAAATCTTAAAACAGAAAATTCTATATTCACCACAGGTGAATTGAAAGGTGCAAAAATTTACATTTTATTATATAAAAAAACATAACAGTTACTTGTTTTTAAAATTTTTTGGCGCCCCCAGCATGTTCTTTGAGCGCATTACGAAAATTTTTTAAAACAGCAATTCTATATTACCACAGGGGAATTGAAAGGTGAAAAAAAATACAGTTTATTATATCAAAAAAACAGTTACTTTGGGGTTTTTTGTTTTTGCGAAATCGCACTGTTAAATTGCGCCAAAATTCTACGTAAATTTTAAAAAACAGCATTTTTATTCCCACGGTAAATTTAAAAGGGGTGAAAAAAATTTACAGTTTATTATATAAAAAAAATATCTTTTAAAGGGGTTTTTTAAATTTTGGCGAAATCGCATTTTCATTGAAGCAGCATCAATTTTAAATTTTTAAAACAGCATTTCAAATTTTCCCACCACAGGTGAAAATGGGTTTGCAAAAAATACAGTTTATTATATCAAAAAATAACGGGTTACGTGTTTTTTGCCCTTTTGGGCGCACCCAGCATGTTCTTTTGACGCGGCTCTACGTAAATCTTAAAAAAAGAAAATTTATATTCACCACAGGTAAATTTGAAAGGTGAAAAAAATTTTACCGTTTATTATACCAAAGAAAAACAAAAAACGTGTTTTTTTTGGTTTTCCCAAAGTCCAGTTTTTGTTAAATAGACCCCTTGCAGTTAAATTTTGAATCCAGCAATTTTGTTTTTTGATTAGAGGGATTTGAGAATTTTGCTGTGTTTTGCCCCCTTTTTAATAAGAAAATTTCCCAAAAACCCTATTCCATACCTTTCAAATTTTTATTTTTCTAAAACTGGAGGGGAATTTGCAGGTGGTAAAGCAAAGAAAAGAGGGGGGTTTTAGAACATGGAGGTAGAGGTCGGGGAGAAGGGGGCCCCTTTTCAAGTGGGGGCGAAAAACCAGGGCATGCCAGGGTTTCATCGGGGGCGGCCCGTCGGGCCCTTGTATCGCTGGGTTCGGGGGCCTTGTGAATCTAAGTAACGAACTTCTTTCCCCAAAACTGCCCTTCAGTGGTTAATCCCCTTTGCATCTAGAAAGTCTTACCCCCTCGCCCTCCGCATTGGCCCCAAAAAATGCCCTTTCATCAGCTTCTTTCGGGCATCCTTTCCAAATAAAGCAGCCCAAATGTAAAATGGGTGTACCCACCAGGGGTGGTTTAATCCATTGTCTGAAGACCTCTTTGATGACAAAAATGGGTTGGGGTAAAAAGGCTTTTTAAAAAGATAAAAGGGGATGATTTAGTTGCTCTGCGCCCATTTAAAATGTTGCCATCAAAGGGGTAAAGGGAAAAAACCGGGTCAATCGGCGAAAACCCCGGGGGCGGTGGGGCAACCCCCCTTGCAGTCCCCCTTGTTGTAGCCCGGTTTCCCTGGATGCAGAAATTCAGGACAAACCAGTCACCGGGTTTTGATGATGATGATGAGGGCGACATTGCGGATCCATCCCTGGTTTTTTCCGCGGGAATTTTGTTTGCGAGCGTTTAAAAAGTGGACGGGGGAAAGGGACGATGGGGTAGTGTAAATACGGGCCCCGCCCCCAAAAAAGGGGGGGGGCGGTGGGGAAAAGCCCGTTGATATGATTCCGAAGCCCAACGGTCGCGAAAAACCCCGCTTCGCTTATCCCCGGGTAAAAAAAGGTCCGGCCCCCTTTCTAAACCCCGGGGCCCTTCTTTGAGAAAAGGCCTCTGTTCCCCCAGCGATGCCCATATCCCGCCTTTCCCGGGAAAAAGCAAAAGTAGAGGCGGGAACCCTTTAAAGGGGGTTTAAAACCACCACCAAAAAGTCTAGTACAGGGCCAGCGAATGAAATGAGTTAAAAGGGGGAACACTTGGAAAAAAAAGGCCGGGGACCGAGCCGACCCATAAACCCCAATGTAAACCCCCTCTGTCTCACCCTCCCCCTCCTCCGCCCCCCCAAGCTTTTCCTTTAAGTCCCCAAATGTCTTCAGGTATTCCCAGGGATCACCCCCGGCTTCGGGCCTCCCCCCGTCGCCCCGAGTACCACCAGCACCCCGAGACCCATCCTACTCCTTCCCCTTCCGCCAGTTTGACGACCTGCACGCCTTTTTCAGGGGCCCCGTCTACAAAAAGCCTTCTGTTTTCCCGGGGTTTTTTGGGGAGCAGAAAAAAATTTTTTAACCCCAAAAACCACCCCAAAATCCCAAAAGCCTAAAACGTGGCATTTGCCAGGCTTTTGGCCTTGGAAATGTTCCCTTTTCCCGTTGGTGGAAAACAGTTTGGGTTCCGCCATTTCCTTGGCCCCTTCGCTTGCCCCAATCCCCAGAGCGAGCAGGCTTTTTCTTTGCCAGGAAAAGCGTCCCTCCCCTGGCCAGCCACGTGTATTAAAATTTCAAGCGCCGTTGTCTTTTTTTGGGGTGCCCGGGGAAAAAAAAGTCCTTTCTCACCACCGACCCCATGGACTAGAAAGAGGGGCCAAGGCCGTATTCTCTGTGAAAGCTCACTGGGTGAGTGGGTGGATGTCTTGGGGGTGCGGTGGCTTTTGGGGCTCGGGCACGCTTTCAAAACCGCGGGAGGGTTGCGGGGCTCTTTCCCCCAAGGCCCTTCTGGGGGCCCATCAGTCCCCCCGGAGCCCAAAAGGCCCGGGGGTTAAAATTTAAATTCTTCCCTTGGAGACGCCCCACCACAGGTCGGGGAAGCTGTGGACGGTTAAGCAACGAAACCCAAAGCGCTGGGGGGTTTGGAAAAAAAACCTTGTGCCAGGCGGGGGTGTGCGATAAGGGGGGAAATTCTGCTGGCCCCCCCTTTAAAGTTCGGTAGGCGGGGAGCCATCCCTTGCCTGGCAAAGTCATAAACCCTTTGGGCGCCCAAAAAATTTCTAAAGAGTACCCGGGTATGGACGGGCGTGTGAAAAAGGGCCCTCGGGTCTAGTTCCCCACTTCTGCCGTTCGCCCCCTGTTTCATCCCGCCTGGCTGCTTTTTGCAGCGTCAGTTTTCGACCTCCCCGTCAACCGCTCATTTTTGGGTTTTGGAAACACGCTGGAATTCCCCCTCCACTTGCTCCAGCGATTGCCCGGCAGCAGCGAAAATGCCATTACGCAGTACAAAGGGGCACGGGCCCTGACAAGCAGCGGTACGGCCCTGGGGGGGTTTTAAAACCCCCCGAGGTGGGGCGGGTTTGAAAGAGCTCTGAAACCACCCTTGGGCCAGTTTTGAAAAAAGCCACCAAAATGGTCAGTGGGGAAAACAATCCCCTTTTGTCAGCATGAGCATTGTGGTGATCTTAGTTCTGGAAACGATGGTTGGGGAACACTCTAAAAACAAAGGTCCCGCCAAAAACGGAGGGGGAGACGGACACAAAAATGGGACACGGACCCTTTCTTTTGGGAAAACCCCAAAACCCCCCGAAAAGTTTAACAATTTCATCGGTCTTCATTAGGCAGTGGTTGGGGGGTCCAGAGCTAGGGGCAAGGTTTGGCGAAAATTCAGCTCTCAGGGTGCCCTAATTCAGGCAAGTCAGGGTGGTTTTTTGAAAGCTGTCCGGAGGAGCGGAGGAGGGGGAGGGGGGAGGATGTATTTTCCCAGAACACCGATTTTTACCGGACTTTCCCCGCCCTTGGGGAAAAAGGTTGGGGCGAAAATTTTAGGCGGGGAGGAAGATGGGAAGATCCCGTTGGGTAGTGCCCTCGACCCAGAGGTTGGGAAATCAAGGTCCTCTTCACATGAGGGGCTTGGTTTCCCCTTTCCCCCAACATTTTCCTCGCATTAAGGCCCCTCCAAAAAGAACAAAAGTTAATGGGTGGCCACCCTCCCGGATCCCGGGTTTTTAAAAAAAAAAAAAATCCCGCAATTTTTCCCTTACACCCACCCAAAATTTGAGAGTAAAATGCAGGAAATGGGACCTTGTGATTGATCAACTGGGACATCTGTTTCGTTTTGCTTCAGTTTCCCCCAAAAGTCAGGTTTGGGGAAAAAACCTCGCGCGTGACAGCGTAGAATTTAAAGGGGGGTAGGGCAGCCCGCAGGCAAGGGGGGAGAAGCCTTTAAGGGGGGACCTCTGGGGAATTTTGTTTTCCACCTCACCAACGAAGCAATGCAGGGGACACATCCCAAAACACAGAGATCAGCTTAAAATAAATTGGGGGCAGCATCTAGTCTCAACACGATGTTTTTTCATTTTGTTCCGGGCCCAATAGGCTTTGGGTATCCAAATTTGGACGAATTTTGGGCCCCAAAATGGGTCGTCCCCCGCCATAGAGGTGTTGTCCCGCCAGCAGGCCCGGTTATTGGGGCGGGGCCTTTAGCACAAACTGGAGGGTCATTACAGGGAAAAAAAGGATCCGGCTTTCCAAAGTAATGTGGATCGTTTGACTTTCATCAAGATGAATCAGGCTTTGGGTCTTGATGATGTTGTGGCCCCAATTGCCGAGGTCCCCCGATTAGTTTCCAGTTTACTTAAAATTTCCTTTTTTAAAAAAAAATGGTCCTCTTGAAAACTTTTTTTTAAAAAAGAAACATTTTTTACTGCATTTTTTTTCTCTTTTTTCCCCAAAAGTTAAATTTTTTATTTTGTGTTAGGAGCTGTAAAAAAAACAGGCAAGGTTTCTTTACAACCCGTTTCCATTTTACTCACTTTAATTTTTAAGAAATTTTCGCATTGTTTAAAAGGTTTTGAGGTCTTGTTTTCTGTGAGATACGCAAAAATCATGGTCCTTTGGAACGAAAAGTGGTTTTTAAGTGGCATTTCTCCCTCACAATTTTTAAAAGTGGGTAGAAAATCAATTTTTTTTAATTTTTTGGGGGGCATGTTTGCTGTTTAGATTTTCAAACAAATTTTTCATGGTCCTTTGTAAAAAAGGGAAATTTTGGCTTTAAGTGGGGATTTTTCCCCCTTTAATTTTTTTAAAAGTGGCTGGAAATCATTTTTATTTTTTTGGGTCTTTCTGCTTTAAATGCAAATACTTTCAGGTCCCTTTAAAAAAATGTTGTTTCAACAGGGCATTTGGTTTTTTCACAAATTTACCCCAAAATGGGTCAAAAGGGGGGATGCTTTTAATTTTTGGGGGGGATTTTGCTGTGACAAGCAGCTTTACTTTCAGGTCCATTCAAAAAAAAGTTGTTTCTAAAAGACTTTTTTCTTAAATTTGCCAAAATGGCCCCAAGGGGTTTATGTTTTAAAATTTTTGGGGGCCTTTTTTTGTGCATGCAAGCTTTTCTACAGGTCCCATTCTAAAAAATTTTTGTTTTCTAACAGGGCATTTTTTTTCTTTCCCCAAATTTTCAAGAGTGGTCAAGGGTGATGGGGCTGTCAAAAAAACAGGAATTTGGTAGGGACAATTTTTTAAAAATTTTAAAACATATTGCAAAATTGGCTTGTTTTTGCAAGATCTTTAACATAGCTTTTTCCCAAACCCTGGGTTTTTAGCAAACCCCTTTAATTAAAAAAAAAAAGAGAAAACAAAAAACTTTGGGGGGATTTTCCAAATTTTTTTTAAAAATGTGTTTTTTTGAATTAAAGGGACTAAAAAATTGCAGTACAAAATAGCTGTTAAAAAAAATTTCTGTTTGTACAAGGGGAAGGAAGGAAAAAATTGACCCGATGGGAGGTTTTTTCAGGGGGGGCATTGGAGTATGGGACGGACAGGGGAACAAAGTTTTCAGAGACCCTTTCCTCCAGAAAGTTTGGGAAAATTTAGAAAAAAAATGCTAAAAATAAAGGGCCCTGGGTTTTTAACAGGGGCGTTTAAAAAACCAGTATTTTCCCAAATGAAGCTCAATTGGTCCTCACTTTATACGGAGGGGGAAGCCCCTAACCCCGGGGATTTTTATGGGTACAGAGGAAGGTGGAGTTCTCCCCACTTCCGCTTCCCCCTTGCCCCCCCGCACGCAGTTTTCGGGGCTGCGCATCAGGGGGGATTTTAACCCGCTTGGGGGTTTTTTTTTTGACGGCGCCGCCTGGGGGTTTCACCGCCCCCCCACTGTAAAATCCGGTGGGTATGCTGTGGGCCCGGACGGTATTGTCAATGTCCAGTGAAACTAAAATGGTTGGGTTTGGGAAAAACTCCTTTTTGGGCCCCTTTTTTAAAAAGTGGGGGTTTATGCAGGTTTGGGGGTTTTGCTGTGGCCCGGAAGGTATAGGCAATGGGCCGTGAAACTAAAATGGTGGTTGAAAGACTCCTTTTTCCCGGGGACTTTTTAAATGGGGGGGGTTTTATGCAGGTTTTTGGGGGTATTGCTGTGGCCCAGGACAGGTATAGTTTAATGTTTCCGTGAAACAAAAAAGGTGGTTGGGAAAAATCCTTTTTTTTCCCGGGACTTTTTAAATGAGGGGGTCATTTCAGGTTTGGGGCTCATGCTGTGGCCCCGGAAAGGTTTTAGGGCAAAGGGCCAGTGAAAATAAAATGGTGGTTTTGAAAGACTCCTTTTTCCGGCACATTTTTTTAAAAGGGGGGGTCATGCAGGTTTGGGGTTTATGCTGTGGCCCGGCGGGATGTCAATGTCCAAATGAAACTTAAAATTTGGGGGTTGAAAAAACTCCCTTTTTCCGGCACTTTTTTAAATGTGGGGGGGGTCATTTCAGGTTTGGGGGTCATGCTGTGGCCCAGGGGCAGGTTTAGGCATTTTCCAGTTTAAATAAAAATGGTGGTTGAAAAGACTCCTTTTTTCCCCGGGACTTTTTTTTAAAAGTGGGGGTCATGCGGTTTGGGGCTCATGTTTCGTTCCAGGGGCAGGGAAAATTTTTAATGTCCCGTTCAAGGGAACATGATGGTTCAATTTATTTCTTTCCCTTCTGGCCCCTTTTTAAATTTTTTGGGGGATGCAGGTTTAAAAGGGGCGGTGTTTGGGACAAGGGCAGGGGTAGTAAATTGGGTTTTGACATTTTTTCTGTGACTTTTTTTAAAACCCAAGTGTGTTGGCCCAAGTTTTTTAGCAAGTTTCCCTTTTGATGTTGTGGATGTTTTAAATTTTAGCTTCCCAGCCTTGTTTGGGGTTTTAATTAAAGAAGGGGGTTTTTTTGCTACCATGAATTTTTAAAGGTTATGCGGAAAAATTTGAGGGTCACTATCGAAAAACCTTATCGATTGCGGGGCCCCCCCCAAAAACTTTTTGGACTACGATTGATCTCGATAGCCAAAAGCAATCGCCCCCAAAAACTAATTATCACCAAACCTTGGCCACCATAATATTACTCATTTAAACCCCAAATTTTACCAAAAACCAAAAACAAACAAAACCAAAAAAAAAAAAAAAAATTTCCTAATATTTGGGGGAACTTTTTTTATAAGCTCGAGGGGATCGGGAGCGCCGTTTTGCCCCGATTTAAAGTGAAAAATGGCTTATTTTTGTCGGGGGCCCCGCCGTGTGTGAGCCCCCAGTGCCGGGGGGTTAGGCGCAGAAAGGACCCCGCCTTAAAAATGGATTCCATCGAAGGGGGCCCCGGTGGAAATCAAGCGGACCAAAACATTAAACATGTTTGTGAATTTGCAAAAAAAAGTTGTCTTTCAAATGGGAAAGAATGAAAAAAGTGGGAAAAAACAAAATGGTATAAAAAAAGATTAAATTTTTTAGTGAAAAAAATTGATCATTTTAAAATTTAAAAGGAAAAAAATAAAAAATGGGAAAAAAAATTTAATCTCAGGGTCTCAGCGCCCTGCAGCATGGAGTTGAATAAAAAAAAAAATTTTTATTAAGTGTTTAAAAAATTATTGAAAAAAAAAGCTAAAATTCTTAAAAAAATACATAAATAAAATCAATAACAAAAAATCAATAAGGTGCAACCCTCAGGAATTTGGGGTTAGGGAAAAATTTCCGGGAAATACGGGAATTCAAATTTGGGAAAACGTTCTTATGGGGTTTTTTAAAGCAATCTATAATAAAAAAATGTACATTTGGGTGAAATCAAATGATAAGACTCCGAAATTGTCCCATTCCCCTTTTAAAAACATGAACAATAATATGGGGGTAACGAAAATAAACAAATAAATATGAACTCATTGAATTCATTTTTATTTGTTTATTTTCGTTACCCCCATATTATTGTTCATTTTATATAGAGATTGGTACAACTTCGTGAGTCTTATCATTTTATTTCGGGAATGTACAGTTTTATTATAGAATGCATTAGAAAACCCATAAGAGCGTCGCTCGCTCTCCCATTGGTCCAAATAACCGCGCCTCTTTTAATAGCCAATCACAAACAGAGCTCACTCTGCATTTCTTTTCCCATAGAACTCTATGAGATAAGTAGCTCACCCGCTGATTGGCTAAGCAGGACGAGCCCCTCTTCCCCCCAACCAATCACAGTAACTAGAATATTTCCCATAGACAGTAATAACTTTTAGGGCGCCCTTCTATCACGCCCTTCTTGCTCTACTCAAAATAGACGCACTACATATGATTGGTGGATTCATATCTGCCGCCTGGGCTCAACCAATCAGCTTTTTTCTGCCTTTTTTACTGTATTTTGAACTGTCCTGCCTTTTCATTTGATTGGTCCATACTACTCCATAGGTTATAATGGGTCACTGTCGCTCCTATTATGATTGGTTGGTTTTTGCCAACCATTGAGAAGCACTTACAGAATTTGATTTACTGTATTTACCGGCAATTTTGTTTATTCCCATTCCTGAAGTAGCGCCGGCGACGGCGACAAACGCATTGTTAGGGTCGTGATTGAAGTGTGTTTTTAGAAGGTTTTAGCTCTTTTTCAGATAATGTTTTACACCTAATAAAAACAATTTTTTGATTCATACTCCATGCCGCACGGAGCTGAGATTGATTTTATTTCCGATCTTATATATTTTTCCTCTAATTTCCACTTTTTCAATACATTTAATTGTTTTTAGACAACTTTGATATTTATCTTTATTTATGAAATAATTTTATAGACAACTCATATCTATTAATGTAGTGTTGTAACATTCGACCGAGAGCACATTTTGCCCCATTCCATTACGTTCTCGCTTCACTTAGACTTCTCCGCTCAGATAGACCACATTTAACTAGGTCTGCCTGTCGGAGCTGGCGAGCGCTGCAATGTGTCTCACTTTGCCGACCCGCGATCAGGCATGCCTTGGAGGATTCGAATGTGGTGCGTCCCGCCCCAGAACGCCCACACCGCGCCCATTTCACGCCCCTTCATGTTAGGCGCATCCAAAAGTGGCGAAGGTTGCGCCTAACATCGCATCCCTGCGTCCGACAGGGGATTCGGATTGGTGAGGCGCCGTTTTTGCCAGAAATAATGTGCAACTCCCGATCATATATATTGCCCATAGTGTCAATTACCAACATACTATTACTGACAAAATCAATATATCAAGAGCAGTAATACCATTATCAACAATTTACAAGCACCTAATAATACAGCCACATCATGACCACATATCACTGCCATTAAGAGACTAATTAAAGCCATCCTACTGTTACTGAATATAAAACATTACACTAAGACCACTATAACCGCCATACGGTGACCATATAGTGATAGATACCAGTGGAAACAGGCTCTGCAGACTGTATATTACCCCCATACAGTGACCATATAGTGATAGATACCAGTGTATACAGGCTCTGCAGAATGTATATTATCTCCATACAGTAACCATATAGTGGTAGACACCAGTGTACACAGACTCTGCAAACTGTATATCACCCCCATACAGTGACCATATAGTGATAGATACCACTGTATACAGGCTCTGCAGACTGTATATTACCACCATACACTGACCATATAGTGGTAATTACCAAGTGTACACAGGCTCTGCAGACTGTATATTGCTTCAATACAGTAACCAAATAGTAGTAGATAACAGTGTACACAGGCTCTGCAGACTGTATATCACCTGCATACAGTGACCATATTGTGGTAGATATGTGTACACAGGCTCTGCCATACTGTTTTATTACCCCATACATTTAAACCATATAGTGGTAGTTTGTCAGTTTTATTCGGTTCTGTAGACTATATATTACCACCATACACTGACCATATAGTGGAAGTACCAGTGTACACAGACTCTGCAGACTGTATATTACCTTTAAATAGAGACCATATAGTGATAGGTACCAGTGTACACAGACTCTGCTGACTGTATATTATCTCCATACAGTGACAATATAGTGGTAAGAGAAAACCGTGTAAAACAGGCTCTGCAGACTGTATATTGCCTCCATACAGTTACCATAGAGTGGTACACACCAGTGTACACAGGCTCTGTAGACTGTTTATTACCTCCATACAGTGACCATATAGTGGTATTCACCAGTGTACACATGCTCTGCAGACTGTATATTATCTCCATACTGTGACCAAATAGTGGCAGATAACTGGAGCACTCAGCTCTTAAAGACTGTTATTACTCCCATACAGTGACCATATAGTGGTAACACCAGTGTACACAGGCACTGCAGACTGTATACCCACCTCCTACAGTGACCCATATTGTGGTAGATATGTGTACACAGGCTCTGCATACTGTATATTACCACCATACACTGACCATATAGTGGTAGATGTCAGTGGATACAGGATCTGTAGACTATATATTACCCCCAAACACTGACCATATAGTGGAAGTACCCGTGTACACAGACTCTGCAGACTGTATATTACCTTTAAACAGAGACCATATAGTGGAAGTACCAGTGTACACAGATTCTGCAGACTGTATATTACCTTTAAACAGAGACCATATAGTGGAAGTACCAGTGTACACAGGCTCTGCAGACTGTATATCACCTCCATACAGTGACCATATCGTGGTAGATATGTGTACACAGGCTCTGCATACTGTATATTACCCCCATACATTGACCATATAGTGGTAGATGTTAGTGTATCCAGGTTCTGTAGACTATATATTACCACCATACACTGACCATATAGTGGTAGATGTCAGTGTATACAGGTTCTGTAGACTATATATTACCACAATACATTGACCATATAATGGAAGTACCAGTGAACACAGACTCTGCAGACTGTATATTACCTTTAAACAGAGACCATATAGTGATAGATACCAGTGTACACAGACTATGCTGACTGTATATTATCTCCATACAGTGACCATATAGTGGTAGAAACCAGTGTACACAGGCTCTGCAGACTGTATATTACCTCCATACAGTGACCATATAGTGGTAGTTACCAGTGTACACAGGCTCTGCAGACTGTATATTATCTCCATACAGTGACCATATAGTGGCAGATGCTGGAGCACTCAGGCTCTTCAGACTGTATATTACACCCATACAGTGACCATATAGTGGTAGACACCAGTGTACACAGGCTTGGACTGAAATTTACCTCCATACATTGAACCATTTAGTGGAAGTCACCAGTGACACAAGTTTACAGAGTTTTTCCCCTCCATACATGACCATATTGGGTCCCCAGTGTCACGGCTTGCAACTGTATTTTACCTCATACGTGATCATATAGGGTAAAACCAAGTACACGGCTCGCAGACTTTTTAATTACCCCATTTAGGACCAATAATGGTGCACCAGTGTACAAGGTTCTGCAGACTGTATTTTACCCCATACAGTGGCCATTTTGTGGTAGACAAAATGACAGCTCTGGCAGACTGTATATTACCCCCCATACAGTCCCCATATAGTAGTAGAAAGGGTACACAGGCTTTTCAACTGAATATTACCTCCATACAGTGCCATAAAGGGGTGGGGAAAGCATTGTACCAGGTCTGCTGTGTATATTACCACCATACGTGACCATAAGTGGGGGGTACCAGTTGTACTCAGACTCTGCAGTTTCATCCATTGACTTACAGGTGACATTTTCTCTGATGAGAGTCAATTTTTTTCCCCTTTCTTTCTTCATCTGGTTCAGACCAGAATTAACCACACAAACATCTTAGACTCCATTCTTTTTTAGCACTTACAAATTCCATCCTACCCCATATGATCAAACCCACTCATAACTCTACCAGATCCCATTGTAACCCCCCCTCCCTGCTTCAGTCAAACACATTTCTGTCATTCTCGGCACTGTTTGGGTGGCAGGTTCATCCATCCCATATTTATGAAACATGGTTCGACCAATATGTAAACTGAGCACTTCTCACCCTTTGTCTCGCCCATCCACCCTTATAGATTGAAAGCTCTTGCAAGCAGGTCCCTCACACCTTCGGCGACATGTATGAATGGAGCTGGGCCAGTTTTCAGGACCACTTTGAGCCCAAAAAAATGTACAAAAGAATCGGCGCACTCCAAACTTTGGCGCGATAAGTCCCTTTGTAATTCAACCAAAAAATTTTTTGCACCAAAGATTTGGGTTTTGTTCTTTGAAAGGGGACACATTATGTTCATTAATGCCAAATCTAGGTGAAGAACGGCTCTACACGGGCCCCTGTTGTGTGACCTGCAGAAGAACAGCCAGCCCGGGTAAAGGGGGTGCCTGGAAAGGTCTTGTGGTATTGGCTCTCACTGCCTGTATATATGACCTGAGAAGAACAGCCGCCAGGGAAAAGGGGTTTCCCTGGCCTTTTGGTATTGACTCTACACTGCCCGTATGTATGACCTGAAAAGAACAACCAGGGTAAAGGTGGGCCCTTTTGAGCCGATTTGTGGTATTGGCTCAAAATCCCCTGTATGTATGCCCTAAAGAAAAACACCCGACCAGGGTAAAGGGGGTTTTGCCGAGCCAGATTGTGTTATTGGCTCTACACTCCCTGTATGTATACTTCAGAAGAAAAGACCGGGAAAAAGGTGGCCCCCTGAGCCAGACTTTGGTTTGGCTCTCCCCTGCCCTGTATGTATGCCGCAAAGAACAACCAGGGTAAAGGTGGGCTGGCCAGATTTTGGGTATTGTTTTCAACTGCCCGTTGTATGACCTGAGAAGAACAGACCAGGGGGAAAAGGTGGTGCCTGAGCCAGACTTTGGGCATTGGTCTACACGCCTGTATGTATGCCCCTGCGAGGAAACAGACCAGGAAAAGGGGGGCCCTGCCCCCGGACTTGTGGGTATTAAAATATAAGTTGAAACAGCAGGGGCAAAAATATATGTGTGTGCACGTCCTAAAAAATAAACCCAGGCCCTGTGGTAAATAAATGAGGGAGGACAGCACAATTAAAATGAAGTGTTCTTTATTCCCAGGCCTGGGAATAAAGAACACTTCAGTTTTAATTTGCTGTCCTCCCCTTTGATAAAATTGTGGTTTTGGGCTCTACACGGGCCTGTATTTTAGGGAAGCAGAAGAACAGCCGACAGGGTAAAGGTGGTCCTGATACAGCCCTGTGGTATTGGCTTACACTGCCATGTTATGTGATGCAGAAGAACAGACCAACCGGGAAAGGTGGTGCCTGAGCCAGATTGTGGTATTGCTCTACCCTGCCCTGTATTTTTGACCTCAAAAGGAACAGCCAGCCGGGTAAAAAGGGGGGTCCCTGACCCAGACTTGTGGATTGGGGGGCTCACTCCCCTGTATGTATACCTGTGGGAACAGCGGGTTAAAGGGGGTGCCTGAGCCAACTTGGGGCATTGGCTCTACCTGCCTTTTTAAATGGCCTGGAAAACACCCCAGGGAAAAAAGGTGGTCCCTGATACAGACCTGTGGCATTGGTCACATCCCCTAAATTTGTGCCCCTCAAAGAACAGCCAGACCAGGGTAAAGGGTGGGCCGACAAGATTGGGAAATTGGCCTACATGCCCTGAATTTTTACCTCAGAAGAACAGTTTAGCCGGGTTTTAAAGGTTCCCTGGCCAGATTTTGGTATTCCCCTTACACTCGCCTGTATGTATGCCCTCGAAAAAGCTTCATACATTCTGGCACATTCTACACGCCTTAAAGGTTTTTAAAAACTGGTCTATAAAGTGCCAGGATTCATAAGTCGCCCTTTAAGACCTTAAGACTGGATGGCGGAGGCGCCACCGGAATGCGGAAGGAAAGGGACCACACTAAAAAAGGGCTCCGCAAGTCGGCCGTTTACCCCCCGCTTTCCTGTCTATATTGCCCCCTGTGGGTAAGAGGAGACATCACTCCGGGAAACCCCAAGGAGCCCCAGCGAACCGACGGCTCTCCCGCCCTGGGCTTTTCCCCACCGCGGCCCCCTTCACGCGATGCAGGCAGCCCCGCCCCCAATTTAAGGAATTCCCCTGTCACTCAGCGGGGAAAGGGGGCACCAAAGGTCCCCGGTGGGGGGGATGTCTCTGCAAACCCCCTTCGGCCCAAAGAAACGGGCTTTGAAGGCAGCCAGGCGGCCCCCTGGGGGCTCCGGGGCGTTTAGCGCCCCAAGTTCCCCCTCTTCAGGAGAATGCGGCCCCTTTAAGGGGGCGCAGGGCGGCGAAACCGCCCGGCTTTTTCCCATGTGAAGTAGCAGCCACCCATTAGCACTGCCCAAATTCCTAAACAGAGGTGCTACCCAGCCCCCACTCTCCTCCCAAAAGATGGGGGGGGCCTCATGGGTCCCTGGGTAACCCCCCCTTTTTTCCCCCCTGGGCCCCGGAGTGGTGGGGCCTCCTGGAGGGATCTCCTTTTTTTTCCCCTAGCCCTTTAAAACCCCTTATTAATGGACTACCATCCATGGGCAGTATGCTCCAGCAATTGCTACGGGGACGATAATACGCTGCTTTTTGATGTTAAAGGCTTCTTCAGAGAAGAAGTAGTGTTTTAAAAGCAGGAATTAAGCAATGATTGGTCGAGATGTTGGGGGATGCCCACGTAAACACCAGGAAATTGTTTTTCCCAGTTCACCCTACTATTAAGCCAGTACCTGCGATGAGAGAAGGCCCCCCATCTGGAGGCCCTTGAAAATCGAGGTCGAAGATGTAACATCAGAACCCGGGGTGTCCCGGGGGTAAAGGGGAAAGAAGCCCTTCAAAAAAGCTAATCCTTTTTACCCCAGATACTAGGGGTTCCCCGCCCGCTTTTCAAGTAGTGGGCGCACAGAGCTCTTAGCCCTAAGACCTTTCCCTTACCCAGAGATTATCTGCTGTCCCCCATGAATACACAAAAAAGAGGAAAAATAATAAAAAAGGCTTGAGGATGCGTCAAATCAATTTCCAGGGTTCCCCCTTTCAGTCTTCCCGGACTTCTTGGTACCTCTCAAAAAACGCCGCCCCCTTAAACCTCTCCTCGATTTTCTAAAGGATCGCAACCCCCCTATGTAAAATTTTCCCTTCGTTTTTACAGTCCGTCAGGGGCCGTTCAGTATCGAAAATCACACTCTGATCTTTCGCCCTTCTGCAAAGTTCCAGTTCCCAATTCACGAATGGAAGTGGAAAAATTCCCATCCCTGCCCCTCCACCCCCCCTGTTGGCGAGGCTCCCCAAATTAAAGGCGCTCTCCAAGGGGTCTCCCCGGCTCAAAACCCCCCGCCGCTCCTCTCCAACTAAATTTGGGACTAATTGGAAGGCTGGTATTGCCCAGCCTTTTTTTGTTTTTAAATATAGCCTTTCTGGGTGCTATGTGATTCTAAGTTTAAATGGGGAATTTTTCTAATTTGTTTTTTAGAATTTACATATTACGGCCCTTCGGGTTTTTATTTTTTAGTGTCGTTACATCCTGGGTTTGGGGCGTGCCTCTCTGACTTGTTCGGTTGAAGGGGGAAGCCCTTTCGGCGTGAGGGGGGGGGGGGGAGGTTAATTAGGCCTTACTTCGGTCCTGGATTTTGGTTTCCCACCCTTTTTTTTTATCTTAGGATCCCTCTAGCCTCCACGGTCCGGAGACAGGCGCTCCTAGGTTCCTTAGTCGTTTCTTTTAGTTTTTATTGAAATACCCGTTGTATTTGCACTTTGGTTTTCGTTGTCTCAGTCTTTTTTCCCCCGTTGTACGTTATTCTTTTTGTATTGCTCACCCCTTTTTGTGTTCCCCTCTGACTTCCTTCCCCCCTTGGGTTTTTACATTGTTATTTGAGCATCCCGGATTACTCGGGGCAATTTGCCGAATTATTTTTCTTTTGAGGGCACTGGTCAAGTGTCTTACACTAAATGTAAAGGGGTTTAACCCCAATGCGAAAAGGAGGCTGCCCTTGAGTTTTTTGTAGGTTTGAATGCGGACATGTGTTTTGCGGAGACGCATTCAATTATGGGTCTTTGGGTTTCGCGGTCATATACTCTAACCCTTCTCTGCTCTAATGAGAAAAGAAGGAGGGGTGGCCATTTTGGGGTAATCATCCCCCACCCCAGGCCCTGTTCCTGTTTGCCCAGGGGAAGGTAATTATCCTACAGGTATCTGTAGGGGAAACCGATTATTCTCTGAAATTGTTGTTCCAAAGCACCCCAGTTGTCCCCTAGCAGGGTTTTGCAAAAATCATTAAGTCCCCTTTCCCCTTTTTTTGGGGGGGACTTTAAATGTTTTCTCTGAGTCAGGGCCCGGTGTGTCTTGGGGGAGGCCCCAAAAAATTAAACCGATGGTGTTGGGGCCCTTTAGGAAGTGATTAGCCCCCATGGTTGTTCGACTTTGGAGGGTAAATCCCCCTAAAGACAGGGGTTTATTTCTTTTCTCCCCCCCAAAAATAAACCCCGGTAGATTATTTTTTTGGAAAATCCCCCGGTTTGGTATGTTGTGAGATCGCCCATTGAGCCCATTAGTTTTCCCCGTTTCAGCCCCGTCCGGTCGCTTAATTCCAGGGCCCCCCCTTCGCTCATGTCATGGAGGTTAAACGTTTATATGTCAAAACCCCCCAAACCATAAGAGTATTGGGGCTCTTTCTACTATTTGCCAAAATGAGGATTCGGTAACGTCTTCTCCCCCCTTTGGGAGGCCATAAGGCCGTCTTCCCCGGTAAACTTATAGCCTGGGCCCAAACTTAAGAAGAATAAGATTGGAAAAAAACATTGATTCTCCCGCAATTCTCAAAAAGTTAGAAAAAAGAGGCCCCGGGAGCCAGCTACCCCTTGGCGCTAATAGCCCCAAGGAGGAAACTGAAAGATTTGCCAAGGTATGTTGAGAAGTCCTCCTTTTCTCCCAAAGCAGAGTTTTCGAGATGGTAAAAAAGCCTCAACTATGAGCCAAACGCTAAAGAGAGATCCATTTCTTTACTTTCGTCCGTCATCAGGCGGTTCCCTTTTTATATGATCAAAATAATAGCGAATCTTTTTTTTACTTCTTTTCAAAGGGTTTATTCCTCCCTTCGGATTTTTTACGGGACGGCCAAAAAAACTCAACGCTCATTGGGGATTCCTGAGGTTTGTCCCCTTCAGCCCACCCTTGGGGGTGCGCTCCCCTTTTAAGCCCCCCTTTTAGATGGAGGGACTTCCCGGCGGTCTCAGGGAGTCCCCAATGGGAAAATCCCCCGGGGGAGATGGCCTCCCCTTCTCTATTTTAAGGCCTTTTTTGGGGATCCTATCCCCCTCTTTTAAAAGCTATACAATTTCCTTTTGGGGGGGGCCTTATTCGGGGAATATTCCACTCCTTTTGTCACCCCTTTCATAAAAGGGGTTGGGATCCCGGGATAGTGAAATTTTCGACCTCGCCCCTTTTGAACCGGATTTAAAATCTTCAGAAAATCTTTGGGCCAAAGGCTTAATAGAGGTTACAGCTGATCAATAAAGATCAAGGTAGGGGTTTTTCCCCTTGAGACAAGGAGGGGTTTAATACCCGAGTAAAATGATTGGTGAAGTAGAAAATCTCGAGCGCAAAAGGCCCTCCTGCTTAGCCTTGATGCAGGAGGCCTTTGAAGGCTGGGTTGGCCCCTTTTTTGTTCGAGATTGAAGGGCCTGGGGGTTTTCGGGCCTTTTTCCCAACAGAATTAAGGGGGTTATCCCTCCCTCGGCTTCTATCAAATTCCCCATGCACCCCGGATGATTCGTGATCGGAATGGATAGAAGGGGTGTCGCTGTCCCCCTCTTGTTTGCGTTGTTAGAACCTCTGGCGGCCTTATAAGGGTAACCGGATATTAAAGGATCTCAGCAGGGGTAAGGAATTTAAACTATCCCTTTGCGGATGACTCCTCCCGCCTTAAAGGATCCTCATACTATTCCCCGTTCTCCACTCCCTTTGGATAAAATTGGAGGGCTCTCAGGCTATAAAATTAAAAAACCTCAAAGTCTAAGCCCCTGATTAAATTCCCCACCTGCGGGTTATGCCCCGTTAAAAATAATTATCCATTCCCGGAAAGACTTCACTCAATATTAGGGGAAGAAACAGGCGCTTGAATCACTTTATAAAGCCCAAATTTTCCCCCCTTTTTCAAAAAAATTTAAAACCTTTTGGGGCAAATGGATCCTGCCCCTATCTTCTTTTGGGGGATAGCTCAGTTAAAGACGGTGTGCCAAAATTCTTACCTTTTGAGACCTGTGGGGCGGTTAACTGATGGAACTTGTTCCTACAAAAGCACCTCCGTTTCATATGGGCTCATGGGGGGACAGGGTAGTAAGGGGGTCTTTTTGTAGTAGAAATAGGGAGGGGTTTGGGGTGCCTGTTTTTTTAAGCTATTATTGGGGACCCTTTCTTAGACGTAACCCCCCTGGCGGATTTCATGCTCCGAAGTGGATGGAGGTGGAGAAATTGGTAGCACCAAAAAAACCCTCTAACGCCTATTTTGGCATTCACGACCCTTCCCCACAACAGTACTCCCTTGGACCATTAGATTTACAATTTCCCAAAAATGGAAACACTGCCAGTCCAGGGTTTTCCCTTGATTAAAGCCTCCCCATGATTCCTTCCTTTGCACCCTCTCCCCAAATGGCTCCCCTTTGGTACTTTGCTCGACGTGGCTGGGGGATGGCTTTTAGATTTGTCGTATAAAGAAGGGGAGGGATAAAGGTTGACCTTTGAAAAGCTGAGGGGCATGTATAACCTCCCCGCAAGGGCCCACTTCACTATTTACAGTTTTTTACTTTTTCATTCTCTATGGCATAAAATATTTGGCTCCAAATCAGTTTGAAAACCTTTCAAGTAGGGGTTTGACAAAAGGGCTTTTCAAATAATTTTTTTTAGGGGGCCCAAAATTGACGGGAACTGACCCACAGGTTATGCCCAAAAGGGAAACTACCGGGAAGACCACCCCTTACCCACCGGCGGACTTAGGAGAGCCCCAGCAAAATCCCCAGTGTGTCCACTTTTAAAAAAATTTTTTAAAATCTTATTATTTGGTATACACCCCAGACCCTTTTTTCTAAAGGAACCCCCAGTTTCCGCAGACATGGGCGTTGTGGACTCTCAGTAGGTACACTCCCCCCCTATTCTGGGATGCTCGGTTGCAATCTTCTGGAAAAAAGGGGGGGAGATTTCTCTCAGGCTTTTGGTACGGATTTTATTGGTCCCCTTTTCTTTTTTATCATTTGGGCAGTCCCGGTTAACCCAAAAAAAAATCTCAACTGTTCACACACCTTGTACAGCTGTAGTGTTATCTCATGTATGTGGGGGAAAACTCCCTCCAGGGCTAGTTTTTGCCCTTTTCCCCAGGGTTGAGAAAAATCCGTAGTTGGAAAATTTTACGGCCTCCCTAATGACAAAATAGACCTTTCGACCAAAATTTGGTTGAAAGGGATGAATTGGATTCGCCCCCCGCCCTTTAGCGGGGTCACCAATCTCTTTGCCCCCCCCTTCCTTTTCCCTAGCCCTTTCCCCCTTTTTTACATGACCCCCCCTTTTGTTTCTTGATTGTAAGATGGCTTCTCGTGAAATTGAAGATGTAAAACTATGTTCTCGATTATTTCACTTGCTATTAACGTTATCAAGGACAATGCTTTGTTCTCTCCCAATTTGTTAAAATCTTTAATAAAAATTACAATTATAAAAAAAAAAGACTGGAGTGGCGGCGCCTCTTTTCTGACATGTCGTCCTTAGTCTTAGAGGAACATGCAGGAAATGTGTAAGGGAGGTCTCTGGAAGAGGAGTGATGAGACTATAGTCCTTAACATTGGCAATCCTACACTCAGAGATCTATGCCAGCATGGAATCAATCAGTATCAGACTGGTACCTTGGACACACCAGAGGAAATCATTCTTGGGGCCCACCCTCAGCTATACAAAAATAATGCAAGAACATCATAGTTGTAGCAGCAAAATGTATGTATATAATTGTACAATATGAAACACAAGGTTTAATAACATATTTAACATCAGGCCGTATTCCTGGTGGGAAATAGGATCTTGAACCTTTCTGCTGCAGTCGTTGAGAACAGTGAGGTCCTTTGTGCAGGTTTCTCTATTCACTTCTATAGGAGTTCTGAGTGAAAGGATAAAGCCATGCATGTGCAAACACCTGTCCTTACTACCCGACCTCAGCAGACACGTGAGATCCTATTATCCTAGATGTGAAAACACCTTTAATAAATAACAAGGTGAATCTGAGGGTTATTCCCAGCACAGACACGTAGGGCATATCAACAGGAAGTGTGTCCTAGATGCAGATCCTACTTTTTATGTATTGTTCACTTTATGGGATAAATGATAAATGAGACCACGGGGGCCCATTAATATTCCAATTAATGGGTAATGAGGAATTGGGAACTGGGATGTGCTGGAATACCGCAATAGGAGGTTACAAAAGTCAAAAGTCTGGGGAACCCCAAACTGAGATTGGAAAGATTCAAATGTTCCAAATACATTAATTTATTCACATCGCCCAAGGAGGTAACACCATGCTCCACCCACTCATATCCATACTGTAGTTTCAACAGCTCAGGCAATGCAGGATTGTGCTGAAGCGGGATATCTGCCAATATATCTTTGAATTGAGTAATGAAGGTGGCCTGTTTCCATACACAACAAGCTGACATATGCAAATTGAGTAGTTTCCCTGTAAATAAGTGAGGGAATTCCAGTAAGCACACTAGATTGTCCATCTGTATAAGAGCTTGTTCACACGACTTATTTGGACAATGTTTTGGACAAGGTTTTCAGAGCGTTTCCTTGCCCAAAACCTCACCCGCAGTTAATTTAATTGATTCCTATGGAAAACCTTGTTGTAGTTCACACACAATGAGGTTTTTACACGCTTCTTTGGAAGCACTGAAAAAGAAGTGTCATGTCAATTCATGAAGCACGTTTTGGGCGTGGTTTTGGCGCATTTTCTGTCCTGGCTATTAATTTGTATGGGTGAAAACCTCGTTGAAAACCTCATACAAAACCTGATCCTAAACCTCGCCGAGAAACGCCTCTAAAGAAGCGTGTTTCAGGCGAGGTTTTGGGTGCGGAAACGCTCTGAAAACCGCTTCCAAAACCAAGTCAAAATAAGCCGTGTAAACATGGCCTAACATGTGCAAAGTGGGATCGTGATATTGACGTATCTCTCCCTAAGAACCAGAACCACATACGTTTTATCTGGGTGGCCAGATAGCATACAAACAAGTCTGGAAGAGCCATTCATGTCTGTTCTTTGCGACCCTGAAGCATGGAAGGGTGCAATCTAGACCCACCCCAAACTAAGGTCGACATCATGGATTCTAGAATGTTAAAGAAGCTCCTAGGGACAACTACAGGGGAATTCTGGACCATATATAGACACTTCCGATGCACAATCATTTTACTGATGTTAATTCTGCTGGCCACTGGGTTGGGGAGGGAACCACATACTCTAAATTTATTGCTAAAATTATCAATGACCTGGATAACATTTAATTTAAGGGGAAATTTAAAGTCATTTGGTAGAATAATTGTAACGGACTTGGTAGTGGATTCCGCTGGACCAACCCCAAGCGATGGTGTAAGCCACGCCAGGGAAATGGTATCTAAGTAGGGGCCCGGTTTTCACAGAGCCCGCCGCAAAGCGGGATGGACTTGCTGCGGCGGGCGTCTATCAGGTCGCTACCCCTGACGTGACTTGCTTGCGGTGGCAGCCAAGGGTGAGCATGGTACAGAATCGTGAGGCGTAGTGGGGAAAAGGCGGCAAGGTCGGGGCAGCTGGCAAAGGGTCAGAGTCGATAAACGTAGGCAGAGGTCAGAAAACACGGCAAGACAGTAAACACTCAGGAACGCTTTCTCTAGGGCACGGAGGCAACAAAGATCCAGCAGGGAAGTGACGTGGATCCCAAAACTATATAGGGTCAGCGCCCGGTAATTAACCAATTACCGGCAGCTGGCCCGTTGAATTTACTTGAACGAGCACAGGCGCGCGCTCGGGAGCGCCAATTCCGGCCGGCAGGGGAAGAGAGCAAAACCGGAGCGAGGTCAGGTGAGTGGATGGGACGGGTGCGACCGCGGCCAGCAGCACGGTCCACGGCGCCACCCGTCCCCGCTGGGTGCCCCCAGAGAGCGGTCCATGGACCGGGACGTGGCGCGACCCGTTACAACACTCCCTAGTTACTCAAATTGTGACGCGACTCACAATCCACAACAGAGTTCTCCTTTCCAACGGGATGATAATTGCAAGTGGTAGGACTTGGCCAAGTTGATACACAGACCTGAGAAGCTGCCAAAATTGTTGATCTGTGGCACAGAGATCTCACGGGATGTGACAGGAATTACAGCAAATCATCTGCGCATAGTGATGTTAGTGTAGGTCCCCATCTTGTTGTGGTGGATGGGCCCTCACAATTGTGTTTTAAAAAGTGTGCTAAGAAACTGAAATTTTGATGTTTCCAAAAAGTAGCAGAAATGTATATTAAAATAGTTCAAATATTCACTTTTACTATCTCATAGCATTTGGAGAGTGTTGCTGATATATTTCTGTATTTGCATTGTTTGCTGCAACTCTGGTGCGTACCTACATAATTTTCTTTAAAATTGTTCCTGATATGCTGATCAATTTTTCTTTTTGGATTGACCAAAATTTGGTAGCCCTACTGGTCTATACATGTATTGCCACATACTGATGAAATACAGGCAAGCCCAAACTCTTCAAGGCACCTCTCAAGAAGGAATGGCCCACTCATAGAATCAATGGCCTTGGTTGTGTCCAATTATACCATGGTCCATCTTCTGGTGCCTTTATGCCCCATTTGTGCCACTGTTTTTGCATATGATATTTCCAGAGGTGCTCTTGTCTTGGCATGAAACAGACTGTCCTACCAGTTGACTGAATTCAGTATAGTTGTCAGAATCCTAAATCACAATTGAGGATATCAGTATTTAGTATATGATATAGTCCTGCAATCCTCCGGGTTCTGTCTGAACTTCAGTAATTTAACAATTGTGGCGATCATAGAATGAGGCGGACAACTCTGGAAAACTGATCAGTAAAGGGTCTCTAGCAAGACTGGGCGCGTTCTTGTAGATCTAGCTACAGAACAGCATGCATTGTCAATCAAGGCTTGCCTCTAGGCAAGTAAGATATTGGGTGTTATTAAAAGATGCATGGACTCGGGGACAAGGATGTAATTCTACCGCTGTATGAAGCATTGCGTGCGACCTCACTTAGAAATATGCATGTCAATCATGAAACGTACTTTTCTTGTAGAATTGTTAGGTATGTTCAGAGTTTATTATGTTATTTAAACTTACAGTAAGGTTCACAATTTCTAATCGATAACGTATTCTGGGGGATTGCAGAAGAAACCTTGGCTGACACCTCAAGTGCTCTTGTCGGGGGAAGCGACATGGGACCTCCCTGCAGTCAATTCCATTCCGCCTTGTGGCAGGCTTTGGTGAAGACTGAGGGGACTCCTTGACCTACTTCATGGCATGGTTATTGCCATCTCTCGTGATGACCAGCGGATTCCACTCCTGCCTGCATGATACAGGTTACAAAGTGGTCATGGATCCCGCCAATGTTCCTCTACCAGACATCCATGACATCGCAGCCAAAGTGGATTGTCAAGGCATCCGCCAAGAGCAGCTGTTCGAGATGCTTCAGAGTAATGCACCATGTCTCCCAGAAGCCTATTCTGCATCTGCTGTAGCTCCTCCTCCAGCTGCCAGTGATAGTCCAGGCATGCGCCTGCCTCTGCCACCTCGTTACCATGGGGACCCCAAAACATGCTGCAGTTTTCTAAACAATGTACTCTTCACTTCACTGGTGCTTCACTTCCATACAGATTGCGCCAAAGTGGCTTTTATTAGCCTGCTCTCCAGTGAAGCCCTGACCCAGTTCACACACCTCTGGAAGTGAGGAGATCCATTGATGGCTAATCTACAAAAGTTCCCAAGGTCCTTCCACAGGATGTATGAAGATCCCTGGGCATGTTTCCTTTGCTGCCTCATCTCGGCTTCACTTACATCAAGGCAATTCCACGGTGGGGCAATATGCCATACAGTTCCACACTCTGGCCTCACACTAGCCTTGGATAATGAAGCTCTCATAGAGGCCTTCTGGGAAGGCCTCACCAGGTGAATCAAGGATAAGCTTTCTGATCGAGACCCCCCACAACTCTGAATGATATCATACGTTTTGCTGAGAGACAATTAGGCTATGTTCACACGGGTTAACTGCGGGACGTAATTAAGCCCCGCAATTACGCCGTATGGCCGGGGGCGGGAGCGGGGGGCGGCACCTCGCCGGCCCATAGACAATCATTGCTAGCGGCGCGTATATGCCGCTAGAAAGTGACCTGTCAATTTTCTCCCCCCTCGGCGTATTCGCCGAGCAGGGAGAGGAGACGAAATCCATAGTTCTCTATGAGAACTGTGGATTACCGTAATGAATGGGCCGTTTTCAGCCCGTAATTTGCGCACTTCGGCGCGTAATTACGGACCGAAATACGGCCCATTTTAAGCCGTGTGAACATGGCCTTAGAGTTTCGACAGCAAAGAGTGTCTTCCGAACCTCTCAGACTTCCTCGCCTCACACCAGACTTCCAAAGACATTCACTGCCTCCATCGACATATTCTCATGAAGAACCTATGCAAGTGGAGAAAGTTTGTTTAACAGAGAAAGAACACAGTCAGGCACAGTCAGGAGCTCTGGCTGTATTGCGGGGGCAAGGAACATTTCCTGAGAAACTGCCCAGTCTATCAGGGAAACTCTAGTGCCTAGGCTTTGTGGGAGAGGCGATCCTAGGTTAAGGCACATTCTCTCCACGCCTGACCATGCCAGTCACTCTCAGGTCCTTGTCCTTTATTCACACAGCTCTCGTTGGGGCCTCTCATAAGGAGCAAATAGCATTCCATATTCTCCCATGCTCCATTTCAGCAGTTCTCCTGGGTCTTCCTTGGTTGCAGCTTCATGCCCCAGTACTGGACTGGAAAACAGGTGAGGCCCACTCATGGAGTCTGAAAATCACCCAGTGCCTGATGCCAATCTGTCTGTGCAACCTGTTTCCACTTATGCCCTGAATAGTTCCAGGTCTTCCTGTTTTTATCAAAAATTCAAGGATTTTTCTGCCACAATTTTCTATGATACCCTACTGTCTTCGCCTGGCATGGTGCTCTTTGTGGAAAAGTTTTTACCCCTTTTTCTGTCCTAAAACCCCCCCTAGTTGCCTAGTCAAGGAAAACCTACCCGAAAAGGGTTCTTCCAAGTTGTTTCTTTGCCGGTTTCTGGTTTTTCTTTGTGGAAAAGAAGGAGGTTCCCGCACTCTGCTGATTACTGGGCTTAAAAATTTGATCACCATCAAGAACCATTCCGTTTTCCCCGATCTCCAAGCTTTTTGATCAATACGGGGATCCAGATCTTCACTAAGCCCTTTTTAAACCCCCATGGGGGCCCTACAATGTGATTCATATTCCTTTGGGTACATGTCTCAGGGAGAGGTTTCAGATGGGTCCCGCATTGCCCCCGAATGTTGGACTTCGAGCTAACGCTTTCTCGGTTTTTTCCAAAAATTCCCCCAATTTTTCCCCACTTCCCACCCCGGCAGTGTCCCTTGTGGTTAAAGACCCAAAAAACCCTAAAACATCACTCTGGCCGCTTGAAGCAGAAGATGAGAAGATGTCTTTGCATGTCTTAAAACACTTTTTTTTCCACAGCACCTGATCAGCCCAAACCAAAAAATTTTTTTCTTACGATGGGGTGTTTTTCTGTGGTGTGGTGCCATACTCACTCATAAGACTCCCAATTTAAAACCCTCCCGCAGTTTCTTTTAAAAAATAATTTTTCAGTGGAAAGGAACTATACTAAAGGAAAAAATGAATACTGTCCATTAAATTTGGGATTAAAAAAGTCCCTCTACTAAAGGTTCACGTCTCCCGTGAACTTTTACAAGACATGAAAAAACCCCCCTCCCTCTCAGACGCAAAATGGTTAAATCCCCGAAAGCTAAATGGCTCTCTTTTTCTTTCTTTATTTTTTGGAACTTTTGGCCTCGGTGGGAAAGTGAAAGCAGATGTTTTCCGTTCTTTGAATACTTTGGGATTAGATTTTAAACCCCGCATTCTTTTTCCCCCGGGAAAACCAATCTCCCCCTGCTCCCA
>JAODAL010042105.1:0-35188 GCA_025379985.1 Phyllomedusa bahiana | reverse complement strand
AATTTGATCCACCTCTTCACAAAAAGGGTTCTGGATTGGGGTGGCCAAGGGACAGGTGCAGAAGTAAAACATTTTTTCAAGGTAAAGAATGCTTGCTCGGCCTCAGGTGTCCAGGAGGTGGGGTCAGCCCCTTTCCTAGTAAGGTCAGTGAGGGGTTTAACAATCAAGGAAAAATTCTTAATAAATTTGCGATAATAATTAGCAAAACCTAAAAAACGTTGGATCTCTTTCAAAGGTAGTGTACGGGTGGGCCTGCGACCCCCGTCCCATGTCGCGGGCACCCCGTGGTCTCGCACAAGGCGGCACCGGCCGCCGCATGTCGGGCGGTGGGCACACTCACCTGGCCGGCCAGTCACCCTCCTACTTACCCGGCCGAGTCCTGTTGGTCTCCAGTCTCCCGGCCCGCGCGCCCCCGATCTCTAAGGCCGTGCGCCGGGCTCTGTGAAATGTTAAGGGCCAGTGCACCGGTAATTGGGTATTCCCGGGTTTCACTCCCCTTATTTCCCGCTGCCCCCTTCCTGGTGCTTGTTGCCGGATCTTTAGTGCCATTTTAGCCTACTGAGAAAGCGTTCCAAGCCTTGTTCTGATATACCGTGTACCGTACCATTAGCTTCTGTTCCTCGATCACGCATCTTGCCGCCTGCCCTGACCTACTACCTGTCCACGACCACGAACCATTGCCGCCTGTCCTGACCTCCTGCCTGTCCCTGACTATGAGCCTGCCTGATGATTTTGCACCACGCTATACTTTGGCTGCCACCGCAAGAAGTCACGTCAGGGGTAACGACCTGGTAAACTCCCGCTGCAGCAAAGTCCATCCCGCTTTGCGCGGGCTCTGGTGAAAACCGGGAAACCTACTTAGATTCCGTTCCCTGGAGGGGCTTACACCATCGCTTGCGGTTGGTCCAGTGGATCCACTTCAAACGTCCGGGATCGTGACAGTGTAGTAGGTTTTCACCACTGAGTGATGGCCGAAACCTTTTGTGGATCCCTACTTTTTAGCACTAGGACTAAGAATGTACCCCAAGAACCCTATCTCCTGGACTTTGAACAGACATTTAGACAGTTTGGCACATAATTGATTTTTGATGTAACCCGGAGAGGACCTCCCTTACATGATTCCGATTTAG
Organism: Phyllomedusa bahiana; assembly: GCA_025379985.1. Classification (NCBI taxonomy): domain Eukaryota; kingdom Metazoa; phylum Chordata; class Amphibia; order Anura; family Hylidae; genus Phyllomedusa; species Phyllomedusa bahiana. The sequence goes on along the minus strand of JAODAL010042105.1, from coordinate 34,058 downwards.
TATCATAAACCCGGGGAAAGATGAGGATGTAATATAAATACACAATAACAAAACGACCCTGAAGGTCCCTGAAGATTTTCATTAACAAATCGTTGGAAAATGGGGTGGGCATTACAAAGACCCAAAATGCACGACTAGGGATTCGAAGTGCCCCTCAGGTGTATTAAAGGCATCTTTCCATTCGTCCCCTTCTTGATCCGGATTAGGTTGTATGCCCGCGGAGATCAATTTTGGAAAACCATCGGGCACCCACAAACCCGGCTAAAAAGAACCGAATCAGGGGAAGTGGATGCTGGCCCTTTATAGTGATCTTATTGAGCCCCTGTAGCCCAATAAAAGGGACGGAGGCCTCCATTTTTTTTCCTCGACAAAAAAAACCCCCAGCCCCCCAACGGCGAGGTAGATAGCCCGAAAGGGGGACCTTTCCCCCAGGTTTTCCCTTGATTTATTGAGCATAGTTATTTTTCCCGGGGGTAGATAATTTGGAAAAAATTACGACCCTTAGGCACTTTCCCCCCCCAAAATGAGGTCTATGGCAATCATATTGTCTTTGGGGGCTGGCGCGGGTGCCGGGGGCCCCCTGCGACCATCCCCCTGCTCCCCGGCCCCCTGGCCCCACCCTCATTTACCCTTCCAGCTCCGGGTGAACGCCGCCCTTTGCCTGTCCCGGCTCCCGTGCACGTACCCGCTTTTAAGGGCGGGCGCGCGACGGCTGGTCCGGTTTTTAAAAGGGCCCGCGACAGTTAATTAGTTTTACGGGCCGCGGGTTTCCTTAAAAGGGAATTTACCCCCCCCAGCACTCTCTGCCGGGTTTTTTGCCGTCCCGTACCTTGTCTTTAAAGTTTTTGGAAGCCCCTGTCTGATTCCCGGGGTTTTCCAGTTTTTCCCGCTACTTTCCTGACCCTGCCTTTTTTTTTGGCCGCCTGCCGGGACCTTCTGCCCGTCCGGGACCACGAACCTCTGCCGCCTGCAGGGACCTCCTGCCTGCCCGACTACCCCTTTTGGTTTTACATTCTGTACCACGAAAGCCCCCCGGGGGCCCCACCATCGAAAGCAATCATGTCAGGGGAAAGCGCCGGTAGCCTCAGCTGCAGAAAGTCCATCCCGTTTTGAGCGGGCTCTGGAAAAATTTCCGGGGCTACTTAGATTTTCCGCTCCCGGGCCGGGGGTTTAAAACTTTTCCTCATTTGGGCGGTGGCCCCCAGCGAATCCCCCGAACCATTACATTTAAAAACGGGCCTGGATTCCCCCAAAAGGGTCCCTCTGGCAAACCTCTGGGAGTCCCCGACGGCCTTCCCCACAGCAAGCCAGCTTTTTGGGACCAGCTCGCGGCCATGATGCAAAAATTTGGGCGGCCCGTTACCCCCGCCTGCACTCCCAAACCTCCACAAGCCCCATTTTGCCCTGAAAAGCCATGGCTCTCCCTCTCCTGTACCAGGACCATTTTCCATTGCCACTTCCCCACGCTATGATGAGACCCAAAAAGTGCAGAGGCTTCATCAGTCAAGCTCCATCCACATCGAAATTTGGGGGAAATAAATTTCCCTACCGGCGGGCTAATTGGCCTTCAAAGTTACCACCTAACGGGCGAAGTTTTTGGCCGGGGCCACTCCGGAGGGAAACCGGGGGAAAAGACCCTTTAAACGGCTAATTACAAACCTTCCTCCGGGGGTTTTTCCGCTCCGCCCTTCCCGAGGAAGCTCCCCGCCCCTCCCTCTGCTGCACACCTGCCCGTCCTTCGGGGCGACCCCCCCGGGTGGGTCACAAACCCGTGCAGTTCCGCACCCTAGCCTCTGACGGACTGGAATAAGGGGGGGGCTTTTTTAAGCGACCTTCGGGCAAGGCCTTTTGGGTCGAAATTAAAAGACGAGTTTGGGGGTGGGATTTTTCCCCTCTGCTCTGACGACCTAAATTCGGTTAGTTACCCGAATTGATTTCATTTTCCGGAGAGACAACAAAAAAGCCCCCGCCCCAATGGGAGATCGCAGCCACCCCGGGCTCCTCGTCTGGCCCCTGTTTTTCCAATGACCCCCCATTTCCTCCGCCAGGGGGTTCCGAGGCCCAACCTATGGGGGTTCGAGAGACCCCACCTAAACCCAGGGGGGAACCCGCTCGCAGCTTTCGTTTTGGGGCCCAGCTAGGGCCTCTCTGTGGCGGTTCGGGCCCCACTTCATTGGGGGACTTTTTCCAGTCCCGCCCGGGAAAAACTCTCCACCTAGGGCCCCGCGGGAGAGGCACCCCTAGTGTCGTCGGCCCTCCCCGTTGACCGTTCCCGAAAACTGGGGAAATTTCCGCCGGACAGCCCCTTCCAACCCAAACAGCCTTCCTTGTTTCGGGGCCCGCGGGAAAAATTTTGCCCGGGCCAAAAGCTCTGGCCCCAAAAATTTCGGTCTCCCGTTACCCCTCGGGCAAAAACCCCAAAGGGTTTTTTCCTCCTCCTCAGGGGCAAATCCTAAAGGCCCTTTTGGGGTTTTTCTGCACTGGGGCCCCTCATTTTTGCAGTGGGCGCTCTCCCAAAAGGGAAAACTCGAGACTTCTTGTTCCCCCTCGCTCCTCTTGGGAAAAACCCTTCCGGGGCCCTTTCCCTTTGGGTTTACAAGCCCCATGCACTAAACCTGGATTTTAACAGGGCAAATTTTAACCCCTTTGGGGGCCCCGCGTGCCACTCACGAGGGCCTTCCGGTACCCGGTCCTGTTTTTTTAGGGGGGGGGCCCCGCCTTTTTAAAGCCTACGGAGCCTCTGTTGGGCTGCCCACTCCGTCCCAGAATTTTTGAACGTTTTTTTCTGAAAGCCCGGGCCCGAAACCTCTGCCCAACGCCCCGGCTGTTCGTTTGGGTTCCTATTGCCCTCCCAACCCCGGGTAGTACTCCTCCCTGGGTAGATTTCTACCCTCTCCCCGCCCCATAGCTAAGGCTATGTCGGGGTATATCCAGGAAAATCTCCGTAAGGGCTTCATACCCAAGTTTTTGGCCTCGGGGCCGGGTTTTTCTTCTTTTTTTGAAAAGAAGATGGTATCCCCGCCCCTGAAACGATTATGGGGGAATTAAAAAAATTTTATAAAAAAAAAATCAATCCCCCCCCTGCCTCGGATCTCGGAGCTTTTTGGGATCCCCCTGCGTGGCAAAAAAAATTTTTTCCAAAGTTGGATTTACGGGGAGCATAAAATGATTCGTTTTTTTGTAAAAGGCACCTTTAATACCCAGAGATGGCCATTTTTTTTTATTTTGTCTTGCCTTTTGGGCCCTTTGAAACCCGCTCCCGGAGGTGTTCCAAACTTTGTCAATGAATCTTTCCCCGATCCCCTCCGTCTTTTTTCACGCCCCTACCTCGATGTTATCCTAATTTCCCCCCTGCCCGGGTTTAAAAACTCAACGCCCCCCACGTCCGCCAGGTCCCAAAATGTTCCGTGACCACCATTAAAATGCCAAGCGGGAAAAATGTTTTTTTGAAGGGCACCTCTTCCCCTTTCCCGGGGGGTACTCGTCTCGGATCGGGGCCCTTCAGGGGGATCCCTCAAAAATTTGGGTTGCAGTCCTACAATGGCCTCGACATTTGGGCCTTCGCCTATCCAACGTTTTTTGGGGGTCGCAAATTATTCAGACAATTCAAATCGCATTTTTTAAACGCTCGGGCCCCGCTGGGGGGCCCTTACAAAAAAAAATGCCAACCCTAAATCCTGGCCGCTAGAACCCCAAGAAGCATTTGATCCCCTCAAATCAGGTTCCTTCGCTCCATTTCTTTTCCCCCCGGCCCCGAAAGCGCCCCTTTTTACCCCTAGAAGGGGAAAGGGCCTCCTTTTAAAAGGGCAGGGGCTGTTCCCCTTTCAAAAGTCCCCTTTGGGAAAAAACTCCCGGTACTTGGGGGCCCTTCTTCTCAAAAAACCTTCACCCCACCCGGAAAAAAATTTTTACAATGGGGAAATGGGCAAATTTAACTGGCTATTAATTTTGCCCTAAAAGAAGGGGCGCCTTGTTTGGAGCGAGCCGTCCCCCCCAATCGATTTATTAAACCGATAAAACCCAAAAATCTTTTTCTTTCTCCCGTTCCCCCCCCCAAAACCACTAAAACCCTGGGCAAGCCGGTGGTCATTTTTTTTCCCGCCCGCTTTTTTTTTCTTCCCCACAAAAAACGGGCCTTTGCTGGGAAGCGTCTGAGCAGACCCCTCTCTAGCCCCGGGAAACCACAGTGGTTTGAAACCGCCTCTGAGCACAAAAATTCCCCCGGGGAACTTTCCCCCTCAGGGGGCCCCCGGTGGACCTTCAACATCTGCCTCCGGGGAAAGACCTACGTACGTCCTGCCATGGGCCCCTTGTACCCTGAATGGGGGACATGCCTCTCGAACAGTGGTAAACCAGGGGGAGTCCTTTAAAATCTCTGAAACTAATCTCTCGTTTTTAAATTGGGGGCCCCCACTCCGCTCGAGTTTTTAGGAGATTTTGTCCGGGCCTGTACCTCTTTGCCCGAAATTTAAAGTCCCTCGTCTCAGACCCGTGGGCCTGTTTCAGCCTCTCCCGGTGCCAGAAAGATCTTGGTCCCATATAGCCATGGTCTCCCGGCCTCCTCTGGAAACACTGTCTGAGTGGTGACAGATAGATTTTCGAAAATGGCCCACTTTTTCCACTGCCCTTTTTCCGTTTGCTCCACAGGTGGGCCCCCATTTTTCCACCACATTTTTTTTTTAAATTGAAAGGTCTTCCGTTTATATCGTTTTGGGTAGGGGGGTCCATTTGTGTCGAGATTTGGCGGGCTCTTTTGTGGGCAGTTTTCAGATTCAAAAATAGACTTCTCGTCTGCATACCCCCCTCAAACCAATGGGGAGGGAGAGAGGGTTTTAAAACCCAAATGTTAGGTTTTCCTAATACTTTTGTTTCCGCCCGTGGATGATTGGTCCGACCCCCTCCCCCGGTGGAATATCCCTTTTAATTCTCTAGACTCAATTCCCCCTGGGGCCTCCCCTTTTTTTGTGGTTTTTGGGGCTAAAAACCCTCCCGGCCCCCCCCCCCCTCCCCCTGGCAATTTTGTGTCATGTTTCTGGTTAATACCCCAAAATGCGTGACATTAAGGCACTCTGGGAAACCACGCGACAGGCCTTCTACGGGCCTCCCTGCACCAAAAAACCAGGCCGACAGGGGGACCGGGAGACCTCCCCCCATATTTAAGGGCCCGGTGATAGGTTTGGTTGTCTGCCAAATACATCCCCTTTAAGGTGCCCTAGTTATAAGGGTTAAAGGCCCCCAATTTTTTGGGCCCTTTTTGGGGTTTCTTCGGGAACTAAACCCCGGTGTCCTTTCAAAACTCCGCTTGGCCCCCAAAATCTGCGTATTCCGAAAAGCCTTCCAAAGTTTCGCTCCTCAACCTTTTGGTGTGAATCGCTTCTCCCCGGGGGCTGTTTCCCCCTTCTCCCGTGGCCAACGCTTTAAAAAATCTTTGAGGTCAAGGGGTTGGCGGAGAAGAAAAGTGGGGGGGCGGGTTTTTTCTGATTGACCCGGAAGGGGGGTTTGGGGCCCAGGAGCTTCGTTTGGGAAAAAGGGGGGCAAACCGTCACCTGACCTGCTCTCCAAGTTCCCCTAAAAAGAGGGGGAAAACTTTAAGGGGGGGGGTACGTCATGGGGGCTGGCGCGGGTTTTCCCCGGGGCCCCCGTCCGCCCCCCCCCCCAGGGGATTCCGGGGGGGTGCCACGGCTCCCTGCGACCATCCCCCCGCTGCCCGGTCCCCCGGGGGCGCCGGGCTCACTTACCCGTCCACGCCCCCTGTGAACCCTCGCTCCCGCCTGTCCCCTGCCGCGCCGGGACCCGCGGGTTAGGCCCCCCGCGCAAGGGTGGTCCGGGTTTAAAGGGGGGGCCCCCCCATTTAAATTAAATTAATTTGGGGGCCGCGGTCCTATAAAAGGAATACGCCCCCCACTCTCTGCCAGTTTGTTGGTTTTGGTACCCCTTTTTTTGAGAGTGTTTGGGAATCCCGCCCCATTCCTGTACCTCCGTTTTTACCTATGTTTTCCCCACCTTGCCGTTTTGCCCCCGGCCCCGACCTTCTGCCCGTCTCGACCACCCAAACCCTCTGCCGCAGTCCCGACCCCCTGCCTGTTCCCCGAATTTCGCCTTTTGGGTTTCGATTCTTTTACCACGCAGTACCCCCCGGCCCCCCATCGCAAGCAAGTCACGTCAGGGGTAGCCGACCTGGTAAACCCCACGCGCGCAAGGGCCCTTCCCCGCTTTGCGGGGGGGTTCTGGGGAATAACCCGGGGGGTACTTTGACTCTGCCCCTGGCATGGCCCTTTTTAAAAAATTTATCGCTTTCGGGGGTCCCAGGAAACCACCGAACCATTTTCACATTTTGGCCCATTCGGCCCGGGAAAGGGGTCAGTTTAAAGGTCCCATCAAAGGGCTTTCGAAAAACATAGACGAAGTGGGGGATAGTATAATTTTCAATTTATTTGAACCACCAAGGATGTAAAAGTCTTTAAATGAGGACCCCGTGACTCCCCCCAATTTAAACCAACTCGCAGTCCTATTTAAACACAGGGTTTTTAAGGGTAGCCATGGTAAGCCCAAAATAATATCTGTATAATTTTTCCCCTTACGAAAAAAAGACAATTGTTCGGAAATTTCAAAGGGAAAACCCCAACCTTCAAAAAATTTCAATGGGACGGGATTCCCATTCTCCCTCCATTTAAAGGGGTAGAATCTCACCTGAAAACCCAAAAGGGAGAACATAACGGAATTAGTTCTAACCCTAAACCCTTTTTCCCAGTCATGCTTTAAAAAAACTAACGGCTGCTTTCCCGGGAAACGATCATGGCTTGGCAAAAAAACTCTTGGGCCCCCCTAAATTGAGGTTACCCGGGAAAGGGAAAAATTTTTTACCCAATTAAGGGGTACCTGTACACCTGAGTTATCCTTCAGGTGTTTGCCGATCTCCCACGGTGACTTAGGCCGGGTCGGGCAGCTCCTCAGAACATGGCCGGACTCCACAGAGTAGAAACACAAGGCATTGTCCGGTCGATGTTTCCTCCTGATAGCCGCTGATGCGGAGCTCAACACCATGGGTTCCTCTCCTGAGCCCGCAGCAGGAGATGGTGAGAAGAGCGGAAGAGGAGTTTTAGCAGACACAGCGGAGAAAGATTTGACAGGGGAACCCGACCTAAACTTTCCAGTAAAAACCCCCATCTTTTCCCTGAGTCTTTCTCTCAACCTTCTGTCAATAGATATGGCAAAGGTCATAAAATCCCCTAAGGTCTCTGGAATAGAATGACTGACCATAGCATCTTTCACAACTTCAGACAGCCCCTGTCTGAAGAGGGTCTTCAGAGGTGGGTCAGGCCACCCAATTACCAAGCTCCATTGGCGGAATTCAGAAAAGTAATCCTCAGCCGTGCGATGACCCTGCTGGGTGGACAAGAGATGCGTTTCCGCCAACGCTGCCCGGTTAGGGTCATCATAAATATGGCCCAATGTTAGAAAAAATGTGACCACCGATCTCCACTCTGGGGCCTCAGGAGGCAAACTTAATGCCCAATCCTGAGGTGGACCCTGGAGGAGGGACACCGCCATGGCAACCTTCTCAGCCTCAGAGGAAAAGTGGTTGAACCGGAAAAACAGGCGACAAGATTCCATGAAGGTCCAAAACTTATCAGGGTTTCCATCAAAACAGTCAGGAAGTCGCATGTTTGGTTTGTGCTGTACATTTTGACCCACAAACCCGGGAGGGGGTACGGATACTAACGGGACGACTGGATCAGGTGCCAGAGTGGACATGGCATCCAGCCAAAGTGAGATCTGGGACATAAGGCCCGCCATGCCCTGGAATTGCGTGGTTAACTCATCCAGGCGGTCTGAGACTGACAGGTCGGTACTCATACTGAACCGCAGGTGAGATGGTTTAGAATAAGGGCCTGCTATAATGTCAGGGATCGGTCAGGGACACACACACAGACAAGTGGACCCTGACTCTGATCCCAGCCCCTCTCCCTGCCTTTTGGGGAACCCGACTCCTTAATAGGCCGGCCCCAACCGGAAGACTGATAGCTGCACTGATATAGGTGCAACACAGATAGGACAAACAGATACAGAACACAGTCGGGCGGTCCAAGTTGGCAACAGTACGGGCAATGAGGTACAGAGACGTGAGACAAAGAGAATAACCGGAGTCCAAAGCGAAAGGTCAGGAGAGCACAGAAACAACTAGAGAACAGATGGCGAACTACAGGCAATAACCTATAGCAGGCAAGGAGGGAAGGAAGTGGCAACTATAAATAGGGAAGGGGAGGAAACAGAGCAGAAGTGATAGGGAGCAGAACCTGTCCATCACCAAGAGAATAGATTAACTCAGAGAGTGCTGGAAAGTTCCTGCCACGGGCGTTGGTCAGGATTCAATTAAAGTCCAAAGTAGAGGACTGTGTTCACACAGGATAAAGCAAAGCCGCAGTTATGATCGCAGCGGCCGTTGCCGATGACCAGAGCCAGATGACACGAACCTGACACTCTGGACTTGATTTAAAGATCAGGGGACACTTTTAATCATGTTGATACATGGGCAGTGAAGGCTTACACTCATCCAATCACATAGTGCTGTTTATACTTTATAAATAAAGTGTAAAAAAAAGGGAAAAAAGTAAATGTGTAAAAAACTGTATGTAAAGTATAATACTTTCTGAGAAACAGTCTAGCAGCACAACTATAAACTATCTATAAATAGGAAAAGGTGAGGTTCACATTTTCTGGCTGCTGCATAAGTGAAACCAAATAAACACAATACTCAAAAAAAGAAAAAAAAACATCATCCAGGGTTCAGAGAAAAAAAAGTCAGTTCCTGTATTCTTCCATAAAAATGTGTTGTTACATAGCTAAAAATACTGGAATAAAAATCTATATTTACAGTATGTATACTAATCTTTCCATAGTCATACATCACTTTTTTACTCAATTATTAAACTGGGGGGCTTTTGTAAATGACTCCCAATGGATACAACTTTAAATGAATCTAGAAATCTCATTAGTTTCCTCTCAAATTCTCCAATAACATAGTATGCTTAGACTTCCCAGGCTTAGCAGCACAGTATTGGATTTGACACACGCACCGGTAATTTAATAAAGAAAACATTTTATGCCAGAACATGCAGGTTTTCTTTCCGGCACAATGCAACATTGTTCTAAGAGGGGAATGTTAGCACAACTCTAATTTCACAGTGTAGAAAATAGCTAGGGATAGAATGAAATTGACATGCAGAAGAAAAATAAACGGATACTGGTGCCTTATGTATTTTACGGTTGGGTACTCTGTGTATCATGAATTACATTGTGTATCATTCTACAGCTTCTTCATTTTCTGGATTACACTTAACTCTTGGCTATCTCGCTTTAACACACACTAACTCACTTTACCAGAATTGTTGTTTTTTATTTACCTGTTGTCCTTGCATTGGTAGCCGTACTCTTCTCCATTTTTCTAGATGTTATTCTATTTTGTCCTAGTATACCTAATTTTTTTTTCCAGTTTTTGGTTACGTCCAATTTTGAATGGTTTGATTTTTATATGCTTATCTTGAAGTAGAGTCTTCTTTCTTAAACAGCAATTTGCTAAGGCACGCATGTCAAACTCAAGGCCTGTGGGCTGAATCTGGACCACTATGTCATCATGTGTGGCCCACAAGAGACTAGACATAGGTACCAGGGATGTCAGGACACAGAAGGAGAGGTTCTCCACTTTCTCCAGAGGTTGAAGCAGGTGCTCAGCAAAGGCAGTTGGTACATTTGCCATCTTGGATTCAAATTTTCAGCATGCACCTCCACACCTCTCTCTTCAGCAAATTACAGGCAGTGGTACAGCTCTGACAGCCCTATCCAAACACTAGCCTCTCAAAAACGTCCTCCAACAGCCCTTTGAGGGCAATCATAATGTTGATGTGGCCTTTAGTGAAAATTAGTTTGACACCCCTATTCTTGGACATGACAATGAAGAACTCTTTAAAACAGTTTAAGAGCAGAATATTTTCCCCCGTTCATGACAAAACATTTTTCTTTGAAAGCTTTAATATTTTTTTGCACTCAGTCATTAAAATTACTTTTTTTCTGTAATACATAAATCCTAGTTTTTATTTTTATCTTTGAATTTGTAAATGTATGCTTTTCAAGTATGTTTTGCAGCATAATTGGAAACTATGATCTACACACTCTGATGTAACAATGTGAACTATCTAACTATTTTGCTATTAATTTTTATTTCTTTTATTCTCAGAATGTAATACCACTGAGCTGGATCCTCTCGCCCACGTTCCATTGATTTCCTGATCTTTCGCTTTTGTGAATTATTTGGATTGGCTTGTGTTTTTTTGTGCCCAAGTCCCTTTGGGGAAATAGCCTGTCATATTTTTGATATTCGCCCCTATTTTGGCATATGTTATGGCTGGCCATGTCCTCGTCATTTATTTGAGGAGGGCATGAACTAGCCCCTTTGCATTGATGTTCTGCCCTGGGTTACACCTGGAGTATTATGTTGATGCATAAGGTGACAGATTGCCTATTTTAGGGTTAATTATTGTTTCCCTTCCATGACTGCACATATTACTTGATCATTTATACTCTGTTAGATAGTTCACATTGTTACATCAGAGTGTGTAGATCATAGTTTCCAACACTTCTTATGGCCCATTAACTCCTTTGAAACATATGCATCGCTGATGCTCGATATATGCTTATTATCACGACTTTCCCATATGTACGCATGCGCTGGGTGTCCATGCTTGCGCATGCTCAGTTTACTCAGCTGAACGCCGTGATTCTTTCCTTGCCGGTCTGTGATCCACTTTGCGCGTGCGCGAGTTTTGCCAGTCCGCGCGTGCGCAGTCCGTTCTCTAGGACGCTGGAACAGTGTGCTGTGTGTGATCCGGTTCGAGTGAGTAATATTATGTTTAATTAAGCTGTCAATTGTTCACCTGTCATTTCATTGTTGTAATCACTTTGACTTTCATGTTGTACATGATCTTGAACACATTTTTTTGGATATGACTATGGACACTGTATAACACTTGATTTGCGATCTGCATTGTATTTACACATTATGTTTTTTATGTACACGAGATATTGTAAACGACTGTATTTGTATAATCACTGTGATTGTTCACTTGTTTAATTGATGATGTCACTTCCTATATATACTCACCTATTGCACTGTTTGGTCAGCTTGAAAAAGGCTCTGTTCAGGGCCGAAACGTTGCTGTTTCTTTGGGTACATTAAATTTTCATTTTTTTGAAGTGCTGCCTCCGTTTTTCTATTATTAATTCTTCTTGACCCTGATCCAGGTCAGGTGGCGTGCACTCATTATTACTTTTTGATACTTTTTGATGCTGTTGATGAATTGTTGTTTCTAAGTGTACACAAGTGTACACAAGCAGAAGCAAGACCGTTCCATTTCAATTATTCCTTTTTATATTAATTATCTTCATTACATCTTAAAGCCCATATGAGCACCAATTAGGGCAAAGGGCAAAGTCAACATACTATACACAAGAAAAATCTGTGATTATTCCGTTGAGGGTAAGCAGTCCTTTACGATTCCATTAGAAGATAAATCTAAAATGGTAAAGTCCGCAAAGGCTAACAAATTTGTAAAATTACCGAGTGGGAGAAAGTGTCACAGCATTCACACCTGCGTGTACTAAAGAAAAAAAATTTGCCTGGTCAGGATTGGGGAAAAATGGCTTTGGAACTTGTTAAAGAGCAGGGGACACTTGCTGCCTAAAACTTATAAATAAAGATAAAAAAAGTAAAAAAAAAAGTAAATTTAAAAATAGCTGTATGTAAAGCATAACATAGATTTTGTTGTCGAACGTGATTACATTACTACACAGGACGTCATCCAGACACAGCTGGAGTCTAAGTGAGACAGATGAGCAGAAGACATTCAACTTCACACCCAGCCTGACTCCAAGCTGACAAGCCGTAGAGTTTCCAACCACATCCAAACAACAAACAAGCAAAATAATCCCATGTGAAGCCATTTTTTATTTTGCTGTTCTTCCTTTTAACTGGGGCTGACATATTCAGTTAGAGGGTAACTACAACTGATCTGAGCCTGCTAAGATTCAACAGCTTCTGCAGCTACTGAGTAACCCATGATCATATAATTGCCTGGGCAAAGCTGGAAGCATTACACTGCTTAAAGGGAACCTGTCACATAGGTTATTCCACCCCTTGCTGAGGATAGCACAAGCTAGTGTCAGACATGCTGTTTCCAGCGATGTGTCCCTTATTCTGTAAGATGCAGTAGTTTTAGAGCATTTACCCCTCAAATCTTATTCATGAGCAGGTGCTAGCCCCGCCCACCAAAGGCTAGCTATTCAAAGTACTAGGTTTATCAGTTGAGGTGGGCGTGGCAAGTAGCTCTTCACTGATCTCTACCTGCTTACAATACTTCTTCTCCACCTAGTTTCGTTGAGTTACCTGCCTGTACTCTCTCCTCTACATTAATAGTCCTTATGTGTTACCTCTTCTTTTTCTCCATCTCTATGGGGGAACAATGTAGGTATGGAGGCATGCTTGGCAGTGATGTGAGGGTGCACTGTAGATGCAAGAGATTGCCTCTAGACCAATGCCATTGACATGGTTGGTAAGCTGCTTGGTACCAGTGAGCAGTAGGGGTGCAGATAGATGTCTATGGCTATTGAATCTGCTGGATTATGGACTTAGCTACCACCTTAAGACTGAATTTAGATCCTACTTTACATATCCTTATAAGTGCAGCAATGTTCCTGGGTCTACAACATGGTAGGTGGCTGCTCTCAAAAAAAATGCAGATTTTAGTAGCGGTTTGTGGTACGCAGTATGCTGTTCATTTGTAGCACATTTGTGGATGGCAGTCAAATATTACACAGCCCCTGTTTCCAGGCTTTAACTGGCCCAAAAACGAACAATGGAAACCACTGGTGGCCTCATGGACTTTGTGGGTCTTTGCGCGTAGGAGGTTTGCACTGTTTAACAGGGAATAGGACAAAGAAAGAGATGCAGGAGGCAGAATGTAGATGATTGAGGTACTGTATATATGGACTTTGAAGACACCAATCTATTAATTCAACATGTTTTATGTGTAAACCTTTGCTTGGATTAGTGTTTTAGGCACAAATGTACGATTTAATGCATCTTTTTTAAATGATTCCTGCTTGTCACAGTGTTATGTGATGGTAAGCAATAGCTCTTTAAGACAAATATAATTATGTAGTCTCCTTTCAGGAATTAAATAGGGCTAAGAGACACACACACTTACATCATGCACATCAGACATTTGTGCATGAAAAATCCACAACAGATTACTCTATGAGCCATATGGATGGGATTTTACAAATCTCCTGCCATGTGGTGGAAATTTTCTGCATTAAAATTGACCTGAGAAGCAGATTTTTAAATTTACAGCCTGTCAATTTATAGTGTGAAGTTACTGCAGATTTATCCAGTGACTTGAAATATAAAATCTGTAACAAAATTCACACACTATGCTATCTGCAAATTTACCGACAGATTTTCAGTGGAAAAATTGCCCAATGTGCATTGAGTTTAAAAAACTTCGGGAGCAGTTTTTTGGTATTTGGTTTTTTTTTCGCTAGACTCCTGAGATGGGTGAATTTTAAAATTTTTGTTTCGGTTGACTTCCCGGAATTTTTTCCCGACAAAATCGTTTCGGTCCGTTTTGCTTTCGGGAGAACCCTTTAAAAAAACAGCTTTTTCCCGGGCTGAAGACCCTCAGGGTGCTGGAAACTTTCCCATGCTTAAATATGCCCCGGGGCTTGGTTTGGTCTTCATAAAATTTGTGTTTTAGTGCACATAGATGACTGCCGCCGTCTTAAAAATTCCTTCATATAAAATTCCCTAGGCACTTATGAGGGCAAAAAGACCAAAAAACTGAAGCGGGGGAAAGTAGTGATAGTCATGGCATGGCAGTGAAAGTGGGAAAAAAAACAAGCCGGGAGCTCAGTTGGGGAACATCAGTGATAGATTTGGAGGTGAGGCGGCAGCCACAGCAGCATGAGGTCGAAAAAGGAAAATGACATTTGGAGGGGGACAAAAAAAGGAGTAGGCCACAGAGGGCACAATGACACAGTGTGTGCACAGCAGCAGCCACAGCAGCAGCATAGGTCAGACGTGGGCCCTGAATTCGGAGGTGGGGAAAAACAGGGGTAGGGCCCCGAGTGGGACATGACACAGAGGGATGGACCAGCAGCCACAGCAGCAAAATGGGTCAGACAGTGGCCAAAGACATTCTAGGTGGCAAAGACGGAGTAGGGCCCCAGAGTGGCACAGTGACACAGAGTGTAGGCAAAGGAGCAGCCCCGCACAGCAAAAAGGTCAGAGAGGGGCCCAAAGACTTCTGCATTCTGGAGGTGGCAAAAACGGGGTGGCCACAGAGGGCACAATGACACATGTGGAGGTCATGGGAGCGCCAACAGCAGCATGGGTCAGACAGTGGGACAAGACAGAGTGTGGAGGTCACGGCAGCGCCCCAGGGAGCATGAGGTCAGGCATGGCACAATGACATTCGGAAATGGTAAACGTAGTAGGCCCCAAAAAGGTTGGGGCAATGACCCAGTGTGGAGGTGAAAAACAGGAGCAAAAGCATGAGGGGAGAGGGGACAAAGACAGAGCTGTAGGTCACGGCAGCAAAAAGCAGCACATCATGAGGTCATGTGTGTCCAAGAAGAGTGTGGTGGTGGGGGAAAAACCAGTCCCGGTAAAGATGGGGTAGGCAGATGAGAAAATGGGCGAGATGTTCATCGGCGGGTGGCGGGTCAAAAAGGGCTGAGGAGGTAGTTTGAACCAGATCCAGGTTGGGTGGGCATCATGGTGATTTTGTCGACGCGTAAGGATCCGGCCGCTCCCGTTTATTCATCTTGACAAGGTCAATCGTTCCACATTTCCCATGGACAAGCGGGTTCCCTTGGGGTAACGATGGCCCCCCCCGCACTGAACACCCGCTTGATGCCCCCACTATGGCCGGGCGGACGCTTTTCCACTGCAAAATCGGAAGTTCGGGGCCACCATCAGTTTGGATGCCCCCGTAGTCCCCGGTTTTTAACTGGGGTGGGAAGTGTGCCCGTAGGCCCCCACCCGTTGGTTTTAGGGACGCCCAGGTCCTGCGCTGCTACTTTTGCTGGCGACGCCCTCTTCCTAGGCGGGTGAAAAGTGCCCCTAGGCTCCAGATTGGGTTGGGTGATGATGGAGCTGGTACTTGCTCCCAAAACCCCACCTTCCCCCAGCACCCGGCATTTGATGGGAGGCTGGGACCCCCCGGGGCAGACCGTCAGGGAGGGACGATGCCGCCCAAAAGGGAGCGGGCCCCTGATACGCGGGTTTCCCCCATAGTTTTTAGTTTTTCCTCCCTTCAGCGGGGAAAAGGCCTCCCTTTTGGCCGGGTTTTGGGGTCCCAATTGGGTGGAGAGCCAAAAACATCCCCCTGCCGGATGGGGACTTTGGGCTTTCACTACCAGGAAAATTCAGCATGTGTGGGCCATCTGCACAAGGCCCGAGGGGCTCCCTGCCACCATCTCCACTGTATCTGCCACGGTGTTGCGGGTCATTTTCCCTCATCTTCCTGATTCCTCTCCCTCCCCCACTGCTTCTCCCTCCTTTTTTGCAACTGGGTAAAAATCCACTCTTTTCCCCAGACAATGCTTTGCTAAATTTCCTCCCCTCCCCCTCCCCCTCCAGTTCATCCCCCCCGGATCAGTGGCCGCGAGAGTATGCCACGTCTCCATCCCCTGTCCAGAAGATTTTTCGCATCTGTTCCAGGACATGAACAGTAAAATGACTTTATTCATCCGTTTTCTGGCACTGACAAAATAAGGCCCTCCTCGAATGGCCTCAGCAAACCGGTGCCCACGCATGAGCTGCCACGGCTAACATAAAATTAACAGGGGAGTACTCCTGTCCCCTAAATCATAAAAAATCTTAATGCCCTTTCTCTTTCATACAGTCGGCCCAACATGTGCGGTGGAAAATTCCCGACGGGTGGAAACATCGCATACAAGTGTTTTGGGGGGAGGCAGAGGGTGTTCCTGGTTTTGTGGGAAAGGGATGAAGTGCAGCACGTTTCTGGCTTTTCAGAATTTCGAAATCGGTGGAAGACTTCGGGAAACCTTTTCAAACCAATTGAACCGTGGCCATCAGGGCCCATGGCCCATCCCTCCTCGGTGCAGCGCGGACCCCTGCCCCCTTTTGTCCGCCCCCATGGTTCGTTGCGTTGCCGGAGAAACCACACATCATTTCTTGCTGCATGCGGGAGTATTCCCTCCCCCTGTGTGACTTGTTCGCCGGCAACCAGGGGTAAAGCGAACACGCTGTGCCTCAATGTGGTAGAGGAAAGACTTTTTGGGGGCTGAATGGGGGGGTGGTGGGGGAGGGGGGGGGCGGACTTTGGGCAGGACGGCATTTACAACGTGGAGGAGAAAGCGGCGTCTCCTGTCCAAGTTGTTGGTGTGCCTGGGCAGTATGCACATTCACCCAGTGGGCCGTAAAGGATATGTACTGGCCCTGATCGTAGCCCTGACCGTAGTCCGCGCTGCCGTGCACCTTGGAACAAACCGATAAGCTCAAGGACTGGCCCACCTTCTGTTCTACATATTTATGAAGTGCTGGTACTGCCTTTTTTGGGAAAAGAAATTACGGCTTGGAACTCTCCATCTCGGCTCGGCCAAGCCATTAGTTCTCTGAACGGTGCAGAGTCCCCCATTTAGAAAGGGAAAGGAACTGCAGTACCAACAATTTGGACAGGAGCACAGTCAGCTTCTGCACCTTAGGAGGGTTGGACGCATACTGTTGTCTCTTTGCAATCACCTTGCTAAAACGACTGCGGGCGCCATGAGTAGCGAGGAGCAGGAGCATCTGCCGGGAGATGATGGCAAAGAGAAAAAGCTCCCTTCTGCAGAGGTGGTGGAGCTTTGACTGGCTGCAATGGCATGCGTGCGGCGGCAGGATGGACCATCACATCTGAGCCACGTTATTCCCAGGCCACCGGATGGTGACGCTGCATGTGTTGACGCAGGGCCGTGGTGCCAACGTTCGCTCCCTGGCCACGCTTCATTTTCAGCCCACAGATTCTACATATACCCATATTCAGCTCCTCCGGTGTCTTAGTAAAGAACTGCCACACCGCCGAGTATCTGATTTTACCACCAACGCTCCGCACTGAGTGACTATGCCGCCGCTGCCTGGGTGGGCCCCTGTGCCGCTACTTTTTTGGACCTGCAAAGCGGGTTTTCTACCCCATGGCCGTTGGCTCCCGACCTCACACTGTTGTACCCTGCAGACCCCACGACCACACAACGCACTTGCGGGCTGCCCCGCTGCCTGACGTACAAGCTGACGCCCTTCTCTGAGATGATGAAAGCCCTTGCTTTACCCGGCTCCCAAGTGCGGTCGGCTACATCATCATCTATTGTGTTTCATCGTCACTGTGCCCTCATCACCAGTCTTGGTATGCAGGGGCTGACCCTCAAACATGACTCCCATGCCACTCTCCAAATCTATACTTTGCCGCCTACTGCAAGAAGCAGGGATATTGGCCCCATTTCTTCACTGCCATGAAAGCTGCTGACTTTCCTACTCAAATTGTTTATCCTCGCTATATAGTGGCCTGAGCCCAGACCACTTTATTAGTCTCTGGCTGAGGGAAACCAGATTGGGACAGAGGCGGGTTGAGGACAGGTGAGGGCCGCTGCCCCGCCCCCGGGCCATGCCAACTAAGGGTTGTGTCTGCGTTCCCACCGACTCTTGGCGGGGTTGTCAGATGTCATCTGGGAGGAAGGGAAAGACCTAGTCAACCAATCAAGGAACCCTTGGGTTTCTGGCACACACGGCCGCTAGATGACAACGGCAGTTGTTTGGGCCCCACCGAGTGACCCCTGCTGCGATGTCCCTTGCTGTTTCTGCGCCTGGGCCTGTCTAGGAATGTTTGTGCCACTGCCCACTCGCCAGGTGAAGAGCCTGCCACCTCTCTGTTGACATTTCCCTTTTTCTAAATGTACAGACACTGTTTTGATGAAGATACTGTATATGATAAATACTACACCCCGTATTTTAAATCCAAATGAACCCGTAACAAGCTTTGGGGAAACCTTGGGTATAAATTGCGCTCACAAATGGGCAGGAAAAATTTAATTGCCGTTTAAAAAACACTGTGTATTTTACTGAATATAAAAGCACAAACAGGCTTAATTAAACCCCGGATATGAATTATGCTACAGGCAAAATTTTTTTTTTGGTGCGGTGAAAAAAGAACGTTTCTTTTACTAAGTACAACTGCAAAAAAATACCCAGTTAACCCTTGGATGTAAATTGTGCAAAAGAAATAAGCTGCCAACAATTACCAGCTTTGTAGCGTGTTAAAACGGCGTGTATTTTACAGAACACAACAACAGAGAAACTTGTAATTAACCCTCGGTTACGAATTACGCTAGAGGAAAAATTTATTTTTTGGCGGTGAAAAGGAATGTTTATTTTAATGAATACAACTGCAGAAAAATACTTAGTTAACCCTTGGATGTAAATTGCGCAAAAGAAATATGCTGCCAACAATTACCAGCTTTGGAGCGTGTCAAAAGGGCGGGTATTTTACGGAACACAACAACAGAAAAATTGTAATTAACCCCGGATATGAATTATGCTACAGGCAAAATTTCTCCTTTGGCGGTGAAAAGGAACGTTTCTTTTAGTGACCACAATAGCAGAACAACGCTTAATTAACCCCGGGATCTAAATTGCGCAAAATAAATGAGCAACCAAAAATTAAGTGGTATTTGGATTGTAAAAACGCTTCTTTAAATGAATACAACAGGAACAGGCTTAGATAACCCTTGGATATTCAATGTGCTGAAGAACTGAGCAGATAGCATTAAAATGTACATGCAGCTGCATTGGACGCCCCACTGGACTTCAGTTCCAATACTCCACAAAATCAGAATTAGAACGTAAGAGAAGCAGTCTCTGAGACAAGCTGTGACACCCCCCCCAAAAATCGCTGTATAAAAGTGTGTTCTTTAGTATGAGATATCATAAGCAGTAGTAGTGGCAGCGGCGACAGCACCTTCCCTACACAGTACAGTGAGAGCGGTATGAGCTGCCAGCGTCGCGCCCGGACTTATATAGTGCGGTGACGTCACAGAATCCCACTGGTCTCTGATTGGCTTCATCTCTGCACATGTCATGTAGGCTACGCCTTTCTTCCTCCCAGACTTCATTGCCCCAAGTAATGCCATGTGCTTGCGGCCATTTTAGCAATCAAAAGCACGCTTCGTTCCCGCGAATCACCCCAAACTTCGACTTCGTTCAGAATCGAAGTTTTCCTGAAATTCTAAACGAATTCCAATTCGTTAGGATCAATTCGCCCATCTCTAGACATACTAGTGCTTTTTTTTGTAGGACAAGATGTACTTTTTAATGATGCTATTGACCATACCATATAATGTATTGGGAAGCACCCCCAAAATACCATGCCAGGTGAAACATGACAAAAACACAATTGTGTTATTATATTAGGGGTTAGCTCTTTTTAAAGTTCATTGTTTTGCACTTGAAAGCCACCCAATAATTGCAGCAATGTGGCCAGGATTGGAGTTAACAGTTGGCACTTGCCATGAATGCAGTGGACTCAGGGAGTGTGTCTGCTCCATAATCTCTTCACACTATTAGGATGTAATTGTTAGTCCACTTGTGTGAAAGGGTTATGGTGTGTGATTTCAGCTTACAACCGGATTTCCAGTTTTTCCAGTTCTTATGATTTTTTTAAAGATATCTGCTGGTAAACATAGGTCTATATAATATGTATGAAATGTATGCATGCTGAACATTTATTTTTGAGAGGTACATCTTTCTGCTTAACTCAGACTTGTAGCTACAATTATTAATTTATGTGCAGTTTTCAGGGGAAATTACACTTTGACACAAAAATTACAAAGAAATCACTATATTTTTTCATATAAATGATTGTTGTTTCAAGATAACTGACTTGCTATGTACTTTCCCATCACAGGGTTGCATCATATTATCTACACATGTAGAAGTACACCTAGATAAGGGAAGGTAGCAACACTAAACACATAGATAAGGACCAGTATGCCTTTCTTCTGTCATTCCCTGGTAACTAAGTAGAAAAACCATACTCCATTAGTTTCCTTACAGGGGTTTTCTCATTACAAAGATTAGCTTTCAACATGTAGGGACAGGTAATTGAACTTTTTCCAAATACACTACCGTTCAAAAGTTTGGGGTCACTTAGAAATGTCCTTATTTTGAAAGAAAAGCACAGTTTTTTTCAATGAAGCTAACATTCAATGAATCAGAAATACACTGTATACATTGTTAATGTGGTAAATGACTATTCTAGCTGCAAATGTCTGGTTATTAATGCAATATCTACATAGGTGTATAGAGGCCCATTTCCAACAACCTTCACTCCAGTGTTCTAATGGCACATTGTGTTTGCTAACTGTGTAAGAAAGCTATTGAAAACCATTGAAAACTCTTATGCGAGTATGTTAGCACAGCTGAAAACAGTTTTGCTGATTAGAGAAGCTATGAAACTGACCTTCTTTTGAGCTAGTTGAATCTGGAGCATTACTTTTGTTGGTTCGATTAAACTCGCAAAATAGCCAGAAAAAGAGAACTTTCATATTGAAACTCGACAGTCTATTCTTGAGCTGAAAGATGAAGGCTATTTCATGCGAGAAATTGCCAAGAAACTGAAGATTTTCTACAAAAGGTGTGTACTACTCCCTTCAGAGGAGAGCACAAACAGGCTCTAACCAGAGAAGAGAGAGAAGTGGGAGGCCCCGCTGCACAACTGGGCAACAAGACAAGTACATTAGAGTCTATAGTTTGAGAAATCGATGCCTCACCGGTCCTCAACTGGCAGCTTCATTAAATAGTACCCGCAAAACGCCGGTGTCCACGTCTACAGTGAAGAGGCGGCTTCGGGATGCTGGCCTTCAGGGCAGAGTGGCAAAAAAAGCCATATCTGAGACTGGCTAATAAAAGGAAAAGATTAATATGGGCTAAAGAACACAGACATTGGACAGAGGAAGATTGGAAAAAAGTGTTATGGACAGACGAATCGAAGTTTGAGGTGTTTGCATCACACAGAAGAACATTTGTGACACGCAGAACAACTGAAAAGATGCTGGAAGAGTGCCTGACACCATCTGTAATGTGATGCTCTGGGGTTGCTTTGGTGCTGGTAAAGTGGGAGATTTGTACAAGGTAAAAGGGATTTTGAATAAGGAAGGCTATCACTCTATTGTGCAACGCCATGCCATACCCTGTGGACAGCGCTTGATTGGAGCCAATTTCATCCTGCAACAGGACAATGACCCAAAGCACACATCCAAATTATGTAAGAA
Organism: Phyllomedusa bahiana; assembly: GCA_025379985.1. Classification (NCBI taxonomy): domain Eukaryota; kingdom Metazoa; phylum Chordata; class Amphibia; order Anura; family Hylidae; genus Phyllomedusa; species Phyllomedusa bahiana. The sequence goes on along the minus strand of JAODAL010042105.1, from coordinate 12,680 downwards.
CTATTTAGGGAAGAAGCAGGCAGTTGGTATTCTATCTGTAATGCAGTGGCCAGCGCAGTCACCAGATCTCAACCCCATTGAGCTGTTGTGGGAGCAACTTGATGGTACGCAAAAAGTGCCCATCAAGCCAATCCAACTTGTGGGAGGGGCTTCTGGAAGAATGCAGTGAAATTTCTCCAGATTACCTCAGTAAATTAACAGCTCAGTAAATAATTATTTCTAAAATCGTGAATGTTTGGACGATATTTCTATTCATTGTGCAACTCATTTGATAAATAAAAGTATGAGTTTTCAGGGAAAACACAAAATTGTCTGGGTGACCCCAAACTTTTGAACTGTAGTGTACATTAGTCAGGAGATAAGATATTTTATCTGCTCTGAGAGCAAATAGGTTTCTCTGGTTGTGTTCATATCTCTGCTATCTGACTAGAGCAGAGAGCAATTAGTGACATCACCATGGCCTCACTCCAAGCAGATTAATTATCTCTAAAAAGATTTGCTTTTATTTGCAGGTAAGAAACTGTTTTCACTCCTTACAGCATCTGCAGCTTTTGTTTGATGAAGACAAACTCTCCTGCACTTTGTCTTTGTAATGTCTCAGTTAGCTACAGAGAGGCTAAATATACTTATCACTGCTATAGAACCACCGATAGCTGAAAAAAGGCAGAATGAAAGAAAAAGTGGCTGTGACTGCGAAACTGCATGGTGAGAAAACCCCTTTAACTCTTATAGATAAGCACATCTGATTTGATAGAATAAAAAAGGGAAGCTTTAACTTTAAAATGCTGTGCTGATATTGGCTTTTTGCCAACTAACATCATAATATGGTACATCCTTACTTGTTTAGACTCATCTACCTTTTGTAGCTATTAGAAGAGGCCAACTGCATATGGATTAATACTGTTTATATTAACTGCAGTAATAAATTTGAACCGAAATTTGAACCGAGGGCACCCATGGGTTATTATGGTAGCTAAGGGCAGGGCCAGATTGGGAATAAAAATCAGCCCTGGCACAAAGCCCCCACCAGCCCACATACAAAATCCACTTAAAAAATGTCCCTTGTTCTCGCACCTCGCCACTTTCTAAAATAAACTACACTGTAAAGGTGCTTTCACACGGAGCATTTTTGGTGCGATTTTGTGCAGAAAGGCAGAGTACTTAATACTGTACATTTCTGCACAAAAAAAGCATCAAAAAATGCACCAAAACTGCTCTGTGTGAGAGCTACCTACACACAAGCAAGAAAGAAAAAGTGGTGCAGAGAAACCCCTCGTCACAGAGTCAGGCGTGCACATGCTTTACAATCCGGGACAAGCCCACACTGACACTACATAAGCACCAACATAACCTACAACCCCACCAATCACATCACCAGTAGTCAGGTCACCATCACATTAATACAGCACTGATTCAACACAGAAGTAAAATAACCCCTGGCAGCAGAGACTCACAGGAGACGTCATCTCCGATGGGAGTTGTTCTCTTCTCCTTTTCTTCTCCTTCTTGCCCAAACCTCCATGATGTCTTCCCTGATGAGTTGTTCCCTTCCATTTTTTCTCCATCCAGTACAGCATGCAATGTCTTCTTCTCCCAGTCACTACTCGTCTCTGTAGAATTTACCACAAATACGTCTTAGGCTCCTATCTCTTCCAGCACTTTCCTATCAATTCCCCAAATAGCGTATGTTAGACCCTAAAAATTTGAAATTAAAAAATGTCAGATAAGTGGCATGTAAATAGGTAGACCCCCATTAGGTAGGTAAACAGGGCCTTCCTCCATTAATTTGGTAGGTAGACAGGGCCTACCCCTGTAACTAGCCAGGTAGCAAGGGCTGCCCCCAGTAACTAGCCAGGTAGCTGGGGCTTCCCCCAGTAACTAGCCAGGTAGCTGGGGCTGCCCCCAGTAATCAGCCAGGTAGCTGGGGCTGCCCCCAGTAATCAGCCAGGTAGCTAGGGCTGCCCCCAGTAATTAGCCAGGTAGGGCCAGTAAGTAGGCAGGCAGGGCCACTTATAGGTAGGCAGGGCCAGTATATAGGCAGGCAGGGCCACTTATAGGGTAGGCAGGGGTAGTATATAGCCAGGCAGGGCCACTTATAGGTAGGCAGGGGTAGTATATAGCCAGGCAGGGCCACTTATAGGTAGGCAGGGGTAGTATATAGCCAGGCAGGGCCACTTATAGGTAGGCAGGGGTAGTATATAGCCAGGCAGGGCCACTTATAGGTAGGCAGGGGCAGTATATAAATAGGCAGGGCCACATATAGGTAGGCAGGGGCAGTATATAGCCAGGCAGGGCCACTTATAGGTAGGCAGGGGCAGTATATAGCCAGGCAGGGCCACTTATAGGTAGGCAGGGGCAGTATATAGCCAGGCAGGGCCACTTATAGGTAGGCAGGGGCAGTATATAGCCAGGCAGGGCCACTTATAGGTAGGCAGGGGCAGTATATAGCCAGGCAGGGCCACTTATAGGTAGGCAGGGGCAGTATATAGCCAGGCAGGGCCACTTATAGGTAGGCAGGTGTAGTATATTGCCAGGCAGGGCAACTTATAGGTAGGCAGGGGCAATATTTAGGTAGGCAGGGCCACTTATAGGTAGGTAGGGGCAGTATATAGCCAAGCAGGGCCACTTATAGGTAGGCAGGGGTAGTATATAACCAGGCAGGGCCAGTAAGTAGTTTTAAAAAAAATAAAAATCGTACTCACCTGGTTTCACTCCTCTTCTCCACATCCGTCCGGAGCGGCCGCTCTCACCCAAGTGGGGGCCGCGGACCGTTGCGGCCCCTCTACGTGCGCCAGGCGGCACTCGAGGCCCGCCGGGGGGGAAACACCAGCCCCCTCGTCGGCAGTCCGGGCCTGGCTAAGGGAGTAAAAAAGTACCCAAGGTCTTTAAACCTGGAGGCATGGAATATTAAGTTGCCCGTCAATATAATAATGTCGATGTGTCTATGTTACAATGACACATCATGCTTTGCATTTCAAAGCATTGTACAAAGATTTAAACAATTGTTACTTCAAAATCCCTTGAGAAACCAAAATAAAGACAATTATCTTTAACAAAGTTTTATTTAATGAAGACACTTTCAGAAGAACCAGACTTTGTTTTATTTGAAAAAATGCATTTTTTTTATTTCTTTCACCCTGCCCTCCAAAAATACATATTTGATGATCTCTCAATACAAAAAAATCAGAAATGCTGTTTAATAACCCCCTGCCCTCTTCCCTCCAAAACTTAGTAAATTACAAGTACTCTAAAATAATACTAATTAAACTGTAACTTTTCCATGTTGGTAGAAAAATAATGCAGCAACAGAGAATTACCATTTTTACAAAACATATTTTTACTGTGCAAAAGTACCTTAAAAAGTTAATTTTTTTTTTACATGTGTTAAGGGATGTTCACACAGCGTTTTTGAGATGTGTGTTTGGATCCGTGTTTCGGACCCAAACATGCATCTAACAATGTCCAGAGTGATTTACATTAGTTTCAATGTAAAACACACATCGGCCTTCAGGCGTCTGATCGTCGATGCGTGTTTTACATGCTTTTTTCTGATGCGTCTTTCCAATCCGTTAAAAGAATTGACTTGTCAATTCTTGATCCGTTTTACACATCAGACACCCTATTTAAAACTATAGGGTGCATTTCTACAACACCAAACACGCATCCAAACATGCACCACACTTTCGGTACATCTTTGAATCCGTATTACACAGCGCCCCTCAATACGTTTTTCAGATTGAAAAACAGATTGAAAAACACCTTGTGAACAAACACTTTCTGTTACATTTATTCTTTTATTAAGCTAAAAAGTAAAAAAATGCTTAAAAGAGTAGCAGAATTATTGTTTATTATTTGCATTCCCTGCCAAACTACGTTAATAAATGTTAATGTACAATGTTTATCTACCTTACAATGGTGACATTAAAACATACAACTTGTCCTGTAAAAAACAAGCCCTCAGACAGCAATACTGATTGAAAACGAAGGGCTACATGTATGAAAACTGTCTAGGTCTAAAACTCACTTTGTTGCCCACAGCAATCAATCAGAGTGCCTCTCTTATTTTTCCAGAGCACTATATGAAATGACAGGGGTGCTGTGATTGGTTGCTATGGGCAACAAAGTGAGTTTTAGACCCAGACAGTTTTCATACATGAGTCCCTAAATCCTGATATGGCTCTTATAATGTGAATACAAGAAAAAATGTCTTTAGTGCCCAAATTAGGTGGGTCTTCAAGGGATTAATTGTGCATATGCAATGAAATTTAAGAAATATATAGGAAAATTAATCAGCACAGAATTTTAAAGTTGCAAATGAAAGGACGTTGGGGTACTTATTCATTGACTTTATAATAAGCACATTATGCCCTTCTTTATCACATATTCTCTGCACATTTTGTCCTATGCACAGTGAGATGCTCTGTGTCTTTATGGAGTTGGACTAGTAGATACATTATGCCGTAGAGTCATGCTGCTGCTGTAGATCTCCTCAATAGCAAAATGATTCTCTCTAACCTTTTCTTCTGAAGCCCTTGATAAGACTGATTGCCAAGGACAGAGGAAAAACAAGAATATCAGAAGAGAAAAATGGCTATACCAGACCTTTCACTTGATTTATTTTTTCAATTTGTTATCTCCATTTTTCATTGAAACTTAATTCAATTAGATATTTTTTGAGATTGCATGGTAGAAAGAAAACAACAAAGCACACTATGAAGTAATGAAGACAATGTGGACAGGTGCTGTATCATTGACAAAAAGAAACTTTTTTTTAAAAGAGCTGCTGTATTACCATAAACATAAACCTACTTTAAATTTAAAATTTTAAAGAAAGACTGAAAAATTTGTACACACTATAATCATCAAAATCCAAAAACCTTAAAGGGGTTGCTCCCCCCCTGTTTTTTTCACAACCCCCCACCACTTCAGACACATACTTCCGGGTCAGTTTTGTGGGGGGTTTTCTATGGGCATTTAAATTGGCAAAAAGGGTTGGGCTTTTTTCCTGTTACAGTGACATGAGTGGGGGGGAAAGGCTTGAAAACAGTACTCACAAGGGCAAAAAGAACCAAAAGGGTTAAAAACTTGCCCATTAATATAAACAAGCCCCCTTGCTAAAAAAAAGACTCGCGGGGAGTAAATAAAGGGGGTAAGGGGGCCCAGTTTAAAATGAAAAAAAACAGAAAGCAATACATTTGGAAAATAGCCCTTTCCTTTTAATTTTTCTCTACATTTTAAAAAAGGGCTAATCACAGGGTATGTAAAGTCATGTAAAAAATTTGCCCTTTCTTAATAAGTAAAGCAGAACATTGTGCTGTGCTTAACCTAGGGATAATACAAGAATGGTGTTTTTAAAAACCCTTTGGGGAAAAGGGCCCATAGGGCCCTTTTTTTGGGGGTTGTTGGAAAATAAAAAAGGTTTAAAGTGATAAAAAATAGCAAGAAACTAAAGGGGACCATGAATGAAAAGGGGCCCAAAGGTCAAAACTCACTGACCCCAAAAAAATTTTTTTAAAAGCCTTTTAATATAAAAAAAAAGGGGGGGCCCCTCTGGTTTGTTAAGGGCAACAAAAAAAGTAGAGACCTTATATTTTTTAATGACATGTTGCTGAAGCCCTTTTAAACAAAAAAGATAAAACTATTACATTGGTGGGCACCTCCTGTATAGATAAAAGAACAAGCAAGTATTTTCCCAGTTCCCCAACTTTGCCCTTTTCCCATACTTGCCCCAAAAAAGGGAATTAAATGGTGGGTGCTTGTCACGTTTTAAAAGGGATTTTAATTTGTGGAAGAAAAGCAAAAAACAGGTTATACAGGCAGTCCTTAAAACATCTCTTCTGGAATGTTAGTGGATCCACAGAATCGCGAGTGGCAGTTGCCTGCCTGGCCATGGCCAAGAAATTAAAAAGGGAAAAAATCAGGAAAACTGGGAAATGGTGACACAGGAACAGAGGATTTCGGAGAGCAGGAGGCGTGACACAAGGAAAACAGTTTAAACAGAAAAGAAAGGTATGATCCCCCAGGAAAAACAGAAGACCAACACAAAAGAACTAGGGACAAAGTACAGGACAGCAGGAGACACGGGGAAATTCTGGTTTACAGGGGATACTAAGGATTGTTTCCAAAACACCAGGGGGAACCAGGAAAAGGGGCAGAAAAACACCCGGGAATACAAAAAACACCAGCAGATGAGGAATAAAAACCAAAGGCTGGGGCAGAAAAAAAAACAAGTAATGGCCCAGAGGCAAAACCAAGCCAGAAACAAACTAGGCAGTGGTCACAGTAACACAAATACGGGGAATTTCAGAAGACTTAAAACTTAGTAAAAATAAAACCCGAGTTGCACACAGGATCCCAAAGCCCAAATCTGGTGGTAGTAGCTGGGTTTTATAGTTCAGCCAGGCAGGTGATGAGATACAGAGGCAAGTGCTAACCTGGATGATAACAGCAGACAGAGCAAAGCTTAGATTCCAACCACCAGGATCAAAATTTACTGTCAGAGGGAAGGCAGGGGAACTTGCACATCATAACAGTGCCTAAAACCAAATGTACCGTGGTAACTGAGTTCAGTACATGAAAAATGTAAACTTTTCCCAGCCTGTAAACTGTAGAAACACAGACTATCAAGTATCTAAATTTAAGAAAAAAAAACTTAAAATTTTTCTTAAGGAGTTTCCACTCACTAAATTTGGATTTAAAAATGGGAAAAAAAGACATTAACCTCAGTTTATTGCTGTTCTGATTTTGCTTTATTCCAGAGCTAGAACAGTTCTGTGTACATGTCTCTATGCTCTAACAGGTTTTCAGAGCCCCCCCAGGGAAAATGAAAATCCCCTGCCCGGGTGTTTTCCCTTTCTGACAAAAATTTTGAGCTTTTGGGAGCCTTCGCCCTTTCTGTTTTGAAACCCTTTCATCACCAATGTCCCCTAAAAGGCCAACTAGGGAAAAGCAGAGCTGATATTTCAATTTCTGCTAGAAACAACCCCAAGCCCCAACCAGGAAATGAGATATTAAAGCGGGGTGTAAAGGGGCAGGTTCCCCTTTTAAAACAAACATGGGGAGAATATTCCTTTAATATTAATAACTATCTTATGCATTTCAGAGGGCCACTCCTTACTTATACATATCATCAGATGTGAACCACAATATTTATATGAAGGAAGATGAATGCCCCCGGAACCATTTAAATCATCTAGACCTCGAGTATCTGACATTGCCTTGTCTCCTGACTTTTCCATTTGTCTTCTTTGGCTTGTCTCCTAACCCGACCTTCTGTGTGTGACCCGACCACATCTCTGCCAATCTATTCAGGGGGGGGGGGGGGGGGAAATTAAAAGCACTTTCAGCCAAAAAAAGCAAATGATTTAGTTGTAAGGTAAACAAACCCCAGGGGCCGAAAAATAAGCAATGGCCTTTCCCCTTAAGTATAATTCCCCAACTAATAGACTTCTGCTTATCTAGTGCTTTTCAGGAAGGGAGGTTTTCAAAACCCAACAGGGGACCCCCCACCCACTTCCTCCATTGCAAAGTCAGTGATGACATTTCAACCACAGGGTCATTGGAACTTAGAAATTCAAACAAATCATCCAAATTATTTATAAGGAACACAATCAAATAAAAACCTTTATTTAAAAAGGCAGAATTTTTAATGAAAATTATTCAAACAATTCATGATGTAGATCAAGGTAAATGAGAAAAAAAAAACACAGTATCAACATAAGCGTGGTTTTCCAAAGGGTTTTTAAAAACCCTGGGATTTTCAATTCATAGAAAACAAAGTCACTATCCCAATTTAAATACTTAAACCCTAGGTTTTCTTGCTCAAAGGGAAAAAATGCCTTTTAGTTTTCCCAAAATACTTTTCCCCTACTACATCCATAGCTTTAAACAAATCCCTTTTTTTAAGACTCCAATCCCCTCTTTTTTCAGACCAAGGGCCCCTTTTTTTGCACCTTTTCCCCCTCACACACAAAAATCATACTTTCCCCCTTAAAAAAATATTTTTTATTTTATCAATATTATAAAAGTAGAAACTTTTTTTTTTTTATCTTTCTGTTAATGGAGCTGTGTATTGTCTTTTCATTTGTGGGATAATTTTATGTTTTCCTTGGTATCATGTTTTTGGGGGGGGGGAAAAATTTTTATTTGGTCTCTTTTTTTCAGTTTTTTTGAGAGGCCTTTCATGAAAATTTCCCCGGATTTTTTTTTCTTTTGTTTTGTTTTTTCCGCGATGTTCAAATGGGAGATTAAGTAAACATAAATTTTTTTAGATTAAATTTTTTACGAGCCGGGAATACCTATTATAATTAGCTTTAAAAAAGGTAAAGTGTTTGTTGTTTTTTATTCTTTTTAAAAACATTTTTATTAAATTTTGGTTTTTTTTACCCAAAAAATTTTTTTCTTTTGTCCCCGTTATGGAAAATAATTGATCACTTTATCGCTTTTTAAAATAAAAGAGCAATTGTTACTGTTTTGCTATTTCAAAAAAAGTATGTGAAGAAAATTTCCAAAGACCCAAAACAAAGGGAAACCCGGGGACATTTAAAAAGTTCCCCCGGCGCCAAGGGCAACCATAGGTATCCTGCATTTGAATTGCAGGGGTGCCCATTAGTGACAGAGAGAGCCTCTTCCACTGTTAACCACCAAATTTCTCAGATGCCCAAAGACTGCACAATTCCCGGGGGATTAAATGGCCAGGATCAGAACTGCAAATTTTTACGGGAGTTTTTATTTTGGGAAATAAAACTTTTGTCCCCCGTTGGGGTTAAAAAACTTCGTAAAGGGTCCCCCTTTTTGCTGCAAAGACAGCTGTAAGTCCCCTTTGGGGGATGTCCCTTTTTCCCGCTTTAAACAACTGGAATGCTAGAATTTTTTTTTCCCATTTTTTCTTTTGCAAATTAGCTTTTAAACCAAACAGATTTGGTTTTTCAAACATTTTTTTGAACCCGCAAAATTTTTAAACACAGATCTCATGGAATTTAGGTCCCGGGCTTTGACTTGGACCCTTTTTAAAAAATGGATAAGCTTTGGGTTTAAACCATTTTTAAATTTTTTCTTTTGGGTGTATGTTTTAGGGGTTTTGGGCCCCACCCGGAAGGTGAAAACCCAAGCTCCATTTTTTTGCACCTCTAACAAAGGGTTTTTCCCCCAGGGTTGCCCCCCATCTACTCCATCCATCCCTTCCCCCTTTAAACTCTGACTTCTTCTCAGCCCTTGCAAAAACAAAGCATTCCAACAGCATAAAGCCGGCCACCCACCAAGCTTAATTGGGAAAAGGGTAGCATGTTCAGGGTGATGGGCGGTTTTCCGATCAATGAACGTAGCTCTCCCACAGCAAAACACACTCATTAAGCTCTAAAAACCCTGGGCAATCTCACAGCCATCTTTTTACTGTAGGCTAGACACACCCTGTCTTGTACTCCACCCCCTTGTTTCTTCCACACATGCTTGAGACCCTCTGCCCAAAAAATAAGTTACTTTGGGCTCATCAGAGAACGGACATGGTTTTCCCTAATCCATGTCTTTAGGGCGGGTTGTTCCTTTACCCAAATAATTTTCGAAACCCTTTTTTTTGGGTCAACTTTAAAAAAGTTTTCCCTTTTGGGGGTACAGCTATGGGGACCAATTTGATGCAGTTGCAGTGGTTTTGGTTTTACACTGACAGGCTGACCCCCATACCCCTTAAACCTCTGAGCGATGTTGGCATCATTCATACATTTATTTTGATAGGACATCTCTGGATATAATGCTGACACGTGCAACCCCAAAATTCTTTGGTCACAATGGGAAGGCCCCGTTCCCAATGGAACCTGTCTTGTTAAACTGCTGTATGGTCTTGGGGGAAGGTGCAGAATCTTAGGGTTTTAGGGTGTTTTGGGAAATCTTCTTTTTAGACTAGGGGGCCCGCTTTTTATGTGAGCAACAATTCTTTTTTTTTTGACCTCAGAGAATCCTTTGGGCCCTGAGGTGCCATGTTGAACTTCCAGGGACCAGTATGAGAAAGGTTTAAATTGGGGCCAGGGGGGGGAGACCAAACAAAATTTTAATGGGATCTGCTTTCCCTATTCACACCTAACCTTGTAACATTAACAAGTTAAATTACACCGTGGAGGGAAAATTGAAGATTAAGCACAATTTGTCCATTTTAACTTAAAAGTAAAACCCACTTTTTCAACTTAATTTAAAAAGGTTTTGTCTCACACAAAAAATTCCTCTGACCTCAGTCTGACATACCAGTGGGGTTCATGTGGGGCTATTAAAAACAACACTTTCATATCCATTGGTGCACTTAACTGCATTCCATCATGGTAAGAGAGTTTCGCAAATCGGTGACTGATGAACACAGTTTAGAATAGTACTTGCTAAAATCGAATGAAAATACAATCGTGGCCCAAAAAAACCGGGGGAGCAGTGGGGCCTGCCCCCTACTGAAGAAGGGTATTTTTGGCCACTTTCCTAGATTCGAAAAGCATGGTAGGTTGGGCACCCTTTGGGGCCTTTTTCAATTGCGGGGAGAGACATTCCACCTCTTGATAAAAATTTTACCGGCGTAAAATAAGGCAACCAAACAACGCTAACCGGGAAACGTGGCTTTACTTTTTTTTTACTTCCTCCAGCAAAGACCCTTTACACAATCCATCATCCACATTGAGTTTCAACTACCCAATACACGCACCCCTCCAGCAGTTCCAAGGGACTCTCCACCAACCTCACGCTCTACCCTGACGGGCCCTTCCATGGATCCTCCACTCAGCTCAGGGGACTATCTCATACTTCAGCGCGTAGGCTTAGAGGCCTTTTTTTTCCCCTTTACTAAAAAGCGCTCCGGCTAGAGGCGAAGCTCTGCCCCCAGCTCCTGCCCCTTCCCTTGCTGTCAACAAAATTACTATTTACAAGTCCTTTGTTCCTAGGCTTTTTCCTTGCCTTTCCTTCAAATCTGCCTCTCCATCCCACCGGAATATGGGATACTCCTGCCCTCTCTCGGGCAACTTCAGGCAGACTTCTCACTGAGTTACTACATGTCTCACTTTTATGTAAACCCCCCCGCTGCCACAAACCCCCCCTTCTGTTCCCACAGAGGTTCAGCCCCCATTGGCTGAGGGTTTGCGCCACGTTACCAACAGACTACAACTGGGGGAAGGAAACCATAAATTAACCAAAAAGACTCCTGAATCTAACTTTACTATTACTGCTACACCTAAGTCTCTATAGTACAATTACACTACTTTCCTAGATAGAGATAACTACAGCTTTGCACATCCTATAGCCCTATGCTGAAGGGAGAGAAGCTGTGGTCTGTGATATATACACAAATGGACAAAATTTTTGTACCCTTTTATTAAAGATAGAAAAAGCCACAATAGACACTGAAATAACTTAACATTGAAAAAGTAATAATTTAAAGGAAATCTGTCTCCATTTTTTTTTTCTTTTTTAAAAAAAATCAAAACTAAACCTGAAAGTAGCGAAAAATCTTATAAAAAAAGCCCCTCAACATTCCATTTTGCCATTGGACAACGCTTCTAGCCAAAAAAATCCAAATACCTCTCCTGAAGGGAAAAGTTTTTTAAAAGTTTAATGTTAAAAAGGGGGGTTTTTTTTTTAAGTTTTACCTTTCACAGGATTTGTTGCAATAACACATATATTAAGTGTTACCATAATTGTAGAATATGGCAACAAAAGATAAGCAAACCCAAAAACAAGTAATACAAAATGGTATGCAAGGGTTTACCGCCATAACGATAGACTTAGCCTTAACCCGTACCTATTAGGGGGCTTGACAAGGGGAGTCCCTGAAACGTCGCGCAGTCGCAGACCTATAATTCCGTTACTGAGTGCGAGTGCAATCCTGAAGATCGGAGGATCCACAAGAGATTAACGGCTCTGCTGACAAGCATTCCTAACAGCAGCATACCGGATTTTGCCAATGTACCCTGCCCAAGAATTAGAAGGCTCGCTCCAAGGGATAGCTATTTGGGTTGGCTATATCTTGTCTATACGGTATTGACTCCCTGTCATAAGGAAAATTTTTCTGCAAACAGCTATGTGGGGAAAGAAATCGTTTGAAGTCAAAGTGTATGCAAGTCAAAAACAGTAAAAAATCTGTTTGCAAAAGCCACATGTGTTTTTATCTGACTTCTGGTGACTTTGATTTTATTTCGGGCTGGACATCCCGCTCAGGATAACAGTGTCATAGACAGACGTTATATAATAGCTGGATCCACATATTTGCAGTGACCGTGATAATGAGCAGACAATGAAAATCTTTCTCTACATAACAGGAATTGTCAAACAATTATCAGGCCTACTGTAGTGGCCAAAGTGAAAACTGCAGGACTTAAGAATATTTTTAAAATATTGAAAGTCATACGTAAAATAAAAACAAATAACCACAAATTCTTTAAAAAATTGTTTAACATAAAAACATGAGTTAAACAATAAGTTATTTTTTAATGACACATTCTGTTTAAATTTAATAAAAATAACTTTTATAACTTTTTTAAATCATTTTTTGACTTGTGGTTCGACTGAAAAACAAACAAAAAAAACTAATGAAACTGACTTGAAGAAAAATTATGGTACCCATAGAAAAGATTGAAAATGGGTTAATGATAGGGACTTGTTAAAAGGAATCTGTCAGCTACTCTATGCTGCCTGAGCGACGGGCAGCATGAAATAGC
>JAODAL010042104.1:0-35188 GCA_025379985.1 Phyllomedusa bahiana | reverse complement strand
TGTGATGTCACCAAACCGGCTATGGGGTAACATGTTCCAGAGCATCGGTGCAGCATGTGCAGAATCTTGTAGACGGGTATGGGAGGTTCGGATGAGAGAGGCGTGTAATTTCAGATCATCAGCAGAGCGCAGAGAGCGGGTAGGGTGGTAGACAGAGATGAGGGAGGAGATGTAGGGAGGAGCAGCACTGTGGAGAGCTTTATGGGTGAGAGTGAGGAGTTTATGTTGTATACTGTATCTCTGTCTTCTCTTCTATCATTGACTTGTTAGATAAAGATGATATAAATATAGAGAAGTTACATTTCCGGTCACCAGGTGGAGGATCTCCAAGGTGAGGTCTAATATTCTGCTGATCTCATTCCTGTCCGTGTGCATCCTTGGTGGGTCATTCAGGAGAAGGAACGCTGTGTATGAGAATAGGAGAAAACTGCATGAACTGGAAGGTTCTAGAACTGCAGGCGCCTTTACTAACCCCTTGATGAGGCAGCAATTTTTGGTTTTCATTTTTTCCTCCCCGCCATCTGAGAGCCATAACTTTTTTATTTTTCCCCTCTACATAGCCGTATGAGGAGAAGATACCAGAGCGACAAGATGGTTCTTGTTCCAGGAAAGCTGGGCGACCATACAGACCTCCCATGTAAGCTCACCTGCCCTCTGGAATCCTGGGAAGTCTGACAACAGCGAGCACCAGAGAGACTGCTGGGACCTGTGTGTACTACATGGCAAGAAGAGCAGGAGCTGTGATGATGTCACCACCATGTGATCAGTCACATGAGGGGCGTGGCAGCAGTGGTGGATGAAGGACCTGTGATGATGTCACCACCATGTGATCAGTCACATGACAGGGCGTATTCTACAGCTTGATATGCATCCGCCATTACCAAACATGTAGGGTTTCCGTTATGTTTTGGTACCTTAAAAATTCCAAAACATTTTATATTTTTGAAATTTGTGCCGTGGCTCCATTTTGTGCGGCCAATAACTGTTTTGTATACAATGCATTAGGGTGTACAAAGATGGTGGTGTCCCAACTAACTGCCTTGGGCCAGAATTGGGGAAATTTAAAACATGGTGGCGATGGAAACCTTTATAAGGCTTCCTGCTGCCATGTGAAGCGATCTGGGCCCCGCAATTTCACCGCGGGTGCCCCGATCGCTGTGAGGAACGGTGCACAGCACCATTTCTCATTGATTTAGACGCCACAGCCATCTTTGCCGCGGCGTCTAAGAGGTTAAACAACGTAGGCGGGTGGGGCCGTCCCCCCGCGCTGTAACCGTCGGGTGTAAGCTGCAATTAGCCACTAACACCCGGTGGCTGTGTAGCGGGATCGTACATCATATAAATGCCAAAAAGCCACAGTCAGAGCATGTGTGACGTTTAAATACCAGTAATGGGGAGCAATCACTGGGGACCAGGAGAAGGCAGAGCTACTAAATAGGTTCTTCAGCTCTGTATATACTGATGAGGAGAAAGTAGCTGAAGTGAGTGGGCCCAGTTCTGATGTAGGCATCAGTACTAATGGGGGCAGTGCTAGAGCTGATGGTGGAGGCCCAATATGGAGATAGGTGGTGCCAGTACTGATAGGGGCGGTGCTAGAGCTGATGGTAGAGGACCCAGTGTGGAGATAGAAACTGAATGTGAACAAGACTCCAGGCCCAGATGGCTTACACCCAAGAATTCTTAAAGAGCTCAGCTCGGTTATCTCTGTGCCCTTTACCTGATGGAGATTCTCTGGTGACTGGTATAGGCAAGGCAAATGTGGCTCCCATCTTCAAAAAGGGCCCTAGCTCTTGCCCAGATAATTATAGACCAGTAAATTTAACATATATAATGGGAAAACTAGGCAGGAACAGGTTCCCATAGGCAGTATAGGCAAGCATAGGTCCCCCATAGGCAGGAATAGGACCCACATGAGCAGTATACGCAGGCATAGGTTCCTCAAAGGCAGTATAGGCAGGCATAGGTAGGAATAGGTCCCATATGAGTAGAAGAGGCAGGCATATGTTCCCCATAGGCAGGAATATGTCCCCCATAGGCAGGAACAGGTTCTCCATAGGCAGTATAGGCAAGCATAGGGCCACCATAGGCAGGAATACGTCCCACATGAGCAGTAAAGCCAGGAATAGGTCCCACATAGGCAGGTATAGGTCCCCCAAAGGCAGGTATAGGTCTCCTATAGGCAGGTATAGGTTTCCCTTAGGCAGGTATAGGTCTTCCATAGGCAGGAATAGGTCCCCTATATGCAGTGTAAGCAGGTATAGGTCCTTCATTGCCAAAGTTTCAGGTCGGCGTTAGTAATAAAAAAATAACAGTTCTCTCCCCCGCTGCCCTGACGAGGCTCTCGCTGGTCTCCATCTTCTTCCCCCACAGGTGGCATAATGTCTTCATGCCGTGTAGGCGATGTGATGACACTCTCACGCTGCCTGTGCTGGATACTGCGGAGGGCCACAAGTTTGCTTGTGGCCTTCCGGAGTACTCACTGGAGCAGGAAGAGCTCGCTCTTTGCTCCGCAATAGATTTCAACTGTAGATGCTTCCAGAGGAGGAACATACAGCTGGCCTGGAAGCTGGCGACGAACTGGCAATGTCCTGCTGAGAGCGTCCCATCGGGACATTGCTAGGGCCGCAGGACATGGTGACCAAAAGCCTGACCGCCCTGTCAAAAGTGGAAAGTCTAGTCACCTTATTAAATGAGAATTCTGGATCAGATTTTATGACAATATCGATTTATTCCCTCAGTTTCTGACAGATTCCAAGCTTTTTTGCTCATCTTCAAGGAGAATCTGCATGAATTGTATAGAACTATCTGCTGCAGTTTTTTCCAATATCTCAAGTAATTCCAGTCTTGCAGCGGGAAGCAATGAAATCCTTAGTCCTCTCAGGACAATCTTCTGTTTAATATAGGATACCCATTGCACAGGAGACATGATGACACCGCTGTATCACGGCGCCTGCCACACTGATCCATATATTCAGAGCTCATTGGTAATAAACCCTTCCTTCTCCTCGAATTAGCAGCTGCACAGTTAGTTTACAGCAGCTGCTATCTCTGCATGGTCAGTCAATGGGCTGGCAACGACCATAAGAGCCCGGGCTGAAGCCCACCATGTTCTAAGGTGAGTGATATCCCAAGCTGCTACCCAACTTGCTTGTCCAGAAAAAATGACCTGATTACTAGTATATTTTCTCTTATATTGTTTATTTGCTGTCTTTCCTTTCCAATTTGTGTTATCCTCTCCAACCCTCTGTCCCTTCCTAGGTACTGAACCGGGAATACTTTTCACCTGGACTGGGACTACGGGAAAGCGACCCCATAGGACGCCACTTCATCCCTGGCAAAAATGAGGCACTTGGAGGTATGGAGTGGGCTAAACTTTCCAATGGCAAGGGGGGGCACTGTATGCCTCATTTGCTAGGGCACCAGAATACCTAGCCCCAGTACTGCTTTTCGCATTCTCACGTTGATTCAACATTTTTGTGTCCTATGCCCTAATCATGGTATAGTGTGTGACACTTAAAGGGGTTTTGCCAAGAAGTGAGTTCCTTACCTAACAGGCTGATACTCCCCTCTTGAGGCTTGAAAAAAGGGGTGTTGTGTTTCTGTGTTTAAAAAAACAAGTACCTCCCCTGTGATGTCATCGCTCCACCTCCCATGCATGCTCCTGATATTCAGTCTCTGTAGTTGAGCAAACACGTTTGGCTAATCCACAGGGGATAACTGTATCGTGCACAAACTCTACGGTTTTGTTTCTCCCTCTTATCTGCTCAGGAAATAAGATAAGCTCCGAGCAGGCAGCTTTCTTTCATTTGTTCACGAACTGCTGCGGTGGGGGGGGGGGCTGAGCAGGCATCCAGGGAGCGTCTGCATGTTTACTCAGATAATTACATTACAACCAGTGGATTCTCTATACAAAAGACACAGGATCTTTTCTCCCCAGTCCCTTCAAAGCTCGTTCATGTTCCCTGCCATCAGATAAGAAGTGCAAACGATGCATCGTGGCCAGATCAGCTCCTGTCAGCTCCTGGTCGTATCTAATGTAAACAGTCAGGAAACTAAGGGCATGTGAGGAAGGTTGTAGCTCTCACAGACTTCACTTTTTTATGACATATATTTAGAAAAGTGATTAAATACCCATTTTGGAGGATCCCACGTCAACATTCGATCGTGGCAAAACCCCTTTAATTTTACTTCAAATGCTATAAGGCGGGTTGACCTGTGGGAATTGAAACTTCGACGAGCAGATGTTTTTACGGGAGACACATTTCAACTTTGCCGGCTCATTTGGCTTTGCCACATCATTATTCAGCCACTAATTGCACAGTTACATAGTTTGTAAGGCCGAAAAAAAGACAAATGTCCATCCAGTTCAGCCTAATGTTCTATAGTGTTGACCCAGAGGAAGGCAAAAACCCCCATGAGGTAGAAACCAACTGTCCTCATTTAAGCGAAAAATTCCTGCCCGACTCCAATTTGGTGATCAGAATAAATCCCTGGATCAACAAAGGCCGGGGTAGCTCTATTGATCCCCAATCTATGCCCCTTCCAGGTTACAACCTCCCTCAGCAGAAAAAAAAGGGAGAATCCACAAGTGCTCCATAGTGTATTATATTTAAGAACAATAATACTTTAAGAATAATAATTTAAGAACAAGGGGGTATACAGCACAGTATATACTAACCTCATTCAGTTGTGGATGGCTTAACTCTCCACAGTCAGATTACCAGCTCACCGGTGATAGAGGTTTTGAGATGTCCGCAGCTGGTGGGCATGTCTAATCCATGATCCACGTGGAGTGGCATAACTATTAAAATGCCAACTGGATATCTAGATTGTTTCACACTCCAGTTCATGTATTAATTGATCCAGTGGAGAGATATATTATCTATCATGGCACTTTATACAGAAAGCCCATTACCCAATGTACTCTTTACGCACCCAATACTTCTCAAATCCTCTCTTTAACTAAAGCCCCAACTACAGTGTCTAAATAAATAAAAAAATACTGAAACAATGAACAGCTGGGCATTTGCCTCCTGAAGTTGAGATGGTCTTAGGTAGTTCATTTACAAAAAATTTCAAGAATTTTTATATTCATATTTTGAAATTTCAAAAAAGAGCCAAATATCCTGAAATTTTTGTGAGTAGTGTATTTGAATCTCATCCACTACACAATGATCATCTCCGTTAGCTGTGAACTTGGTCTATTAAGAGGACATTATAGGTCTACCTACCACTAAGTCAAGGAGAGTAAAGGTGCTGATCCAGACTCCTTACATTTCTTTGGGATATAAGGGCTACGGCCGAGCAACACAACCATTATTCCTATAGATCTTACATAATTGATCTAGCTTTGCTTTGAGTTATTCATTATCCTCTTCTCAGTCCACGTGATTGCACATAAGAGCTACTTAATTTTGTGTTGTAGCCAATTGCATGCACACTTCTGTTATTACTTCATTTAAGAAATGGAGTCTATTATCTGATCTCAAAGAGGAGTTCCCACCATAGACTTTCATGGAATATCACTAGGATATGGCATCAAATTTGGTATTGTTTGGGTCCCACCTATTGTCACATTTGGTTATCACAGACAGGTTTCCAGTGTGAAGGACACAGATACAACATGTGCGTCTTTGCTATTAAGAAGAAACAATTTGACATTTATGAGAAGACTCAGAGTTTTACCATCTAAAGCTTTATTAATGGTGACACTTGCCATATTATATAAGTAGGCTGTATGATAATAAAGCTGAAGACGAGAGTGCTGGAACATGTAACTGCTATAAAAAGTGGACAAATATCAGCATCTGTTGCCGCAAAACAGTGTATTGAAGTCCATCAGGGTAAAAATGCAAACATTTTACAAAGCACGTACTGTATTTTCTTGGCAAATACTGGCTACTTTGTATTGCTCTATCACATAAAATATCAATAAAATAAACTCAAGTTTAAAAATGTTTTAAACTTTTGCAACCACTTTACATGTATATGAATATACAGCTCTGTATGTTATATATTTATAAAACAGGTGTATGAAAATGAAGTGAAAGTGGGATTACTGGCACTTGTACAAACTGAGGAAAGTGGCACCAAGGTGTGTATATATAATGACTCAACACACAGCCATCAATCCCTCAACCCATAGCAACAAAAGTGAGTGCTCCCAAGTGAAAATGGACAAAATTGTTCCCAAAATGTCAGTATTTTCTGTAGCTGCCATTATTTTCCAGCACTGCCTTAACTCTCTTGGGCATGGAGGTCACTAGAGCTTCACAGGTTGCAGCCACTGGAATTCTCTTCCTCTCCTCCATGATGACATCACGGAGCTGGTAGATGTTAGAGACCTTGCGCTCCTGTACCTTCCGTTTGAGGATGACCCACAGATGCTCAATAGAGTTTAGGTCTGGAGATGTGCTTGGCCAGTCCAGCACCTTTACCCTCCTTCTCTTTAGCAAGGCAGTGGTGGTCTTGGAGGTGTGTTTGGGGTCGTTATCATTTTGGAATACCGCCCTGCGGCCCTGAAGTGAATGGAACATGCTCTGCTTCAGTATGTCACAGTACATGTTGGTATTCATGGTTACCGGCAGCATTCATGCAGCTCCAAACCA
The DNA here is from genome assembly GCA_025379985.1 of Phyllomedusa bahiana. Lineage (NCBI taxonomy): Eukaryota > Metazoa > Chordata > Amphibia > Anura > Hylidae > Phyllomedusa > Phyllomedusa bahiana. The sequence goes on along the minus strand of JAODAL010042104.1, from coordinate 28,580 downwards.
TGACACTCCCCCCACCATGCTTGACTGTAGGCAGGAAGCACTTGTCTTTGTACTCCGCACCTGGTTGCCGCCACACATGCTTGACACCATCTAAACCTAAGTTTATCATTGGTCTAATCAGAGCACAGGACATGGTTCCGGTAATCCATATACTTAGTCTACTTGTCTTCACAAACTTGTGCATCATCTCCAGAAAAGACTTCCTTCTAGGAAGACAGCCATGCAGAACAGTTTAATGCAGTGTGCGGCATATGGTCTTAGCACTGACAGGCTGAACACCCCCTGTAACCTCTGCAGCAATGCTGGCAGCATTCATCTCTGGATATGACACTGAGCACGTGCACTCATCTTTTTTTTATTTACCATTGCGAGGCCTGTTCTGAGTGGAACCTGTCTTGTTAAACCACTGTATGGTCTTTGCCACCACACTGCAGTTCAGTGTCAGGGTGTTGGCAATTTTCTTATAGCCTCGGACATCTTTATGTTGAGCAACAATTATTTTTTTCAGATCCTCAGACAGTTCTTTGCCATAAAGAGCCATGTTGGACTTCCAATTACCAGTATGAGAGAGAGTGAGAGCGATAACACCATATTTAACACACCGGCTCCCGATTCACACCTGAGACCCTTACAACACTCATCAGATGACACTTTGGGTGCAAGTTGGCCATTTTCACTTAGGAGTGTAATCACTTTTGTTGCCAGCGGTTTAGACGTTGATGACTGTGTGCTGAGTTATTTTTAGGGCTCACCAAATTTATACTGTTATACAAGCTGTCAACTGACTTCTTTACATTGTATCATGTGTCATATCTTCAGTGTTTTCCCATGAAAATATACAATATTTACCTACTTTTGTGAGATATATATATTCCATATGATTCTATATCATCAGCTTATCATTTTTACTATGTATTATACTATATAAATAGTCTTGTCTTCCTCCCTTGTTATTTGGAATCACTGAGCCTCCTGTTTTCTCTCACTATTCGGCTCACTAAGCTTATCTACAACTAGATTGTGACTGATTGAAATTCAGGATATCGGTTTCTAGCCTAGAAACTACCTAATAATCACAGTAGCATAGCAACATCTAGTGTCCAGGATGAGTGGTCGCCCATGTATCATCCATCATGGACCAAGGAATTGCTCTTGGTATAAATAACCAGATGAGCAGGACTATGGACAATACTAATAGGATGATGGTGCCAACAAAGATGTGAAAAGGGAGCAGGAATAATCTCATAGTTTGCAACAAAAAAACAATTTTAGTAACAGTGGATTGGAAAACCACCCAATAATACAAAAAGGATTTGCCACAAATCTCAAATAAATCACAGCATAAACGTGAATCCTATTAATATAGAACTTGTCTTGAGAAGGGGGGCCCCACACTGGAACCTCCTGCCCAACCCTAGAAATCCCTCATGAGAAGATACAACACCAGAGACCTTATGTCAACCAGGTGGGCAAGCAAACACCACAAAATAACGATTGGTTAAAAAAAATATACAATCCCCAACGACCAAGAGGAGAATATCCTGAATGCCATAACAGTAGTATACACAGTACTTCAAAAATATATTTCAAATGCAAACCATTCTTCACCAAGAACTGGTAAAAGTTTGTAAAGTGAAGAAAGACACTCCAACACGTTTCCCCTACTGTATCTGAGGTTCATCAGGGAGAATGAAATGGCTTGAACACTATTATTCACCTATGTAACCGACTTACCCCAACTCTTATGTGGTATAGAAGATGAAACATTGTTAGCAAGTACTACTTCTATTATAACATAGAGCTGGAGTATAAAGCTGATGCGTTTGTCTGACAATATACTCATGATACCATAATTAAAGACGCAAACTATAGGTGCAACAATCACACCAAGTTCCAAGATAAGACGCCATTCACGGATAGATGTTTGGTCTCAAATAAATGATTATGGTAGAGGCGTCTTTCTTGCGTATCATTTTTAGAAGAGGCTTCCCTCTGGGACAACAGACATGCAGACCAATTTGAAGCAGTGTATGGCATATGGTCTGATCACTGACAAGCTGACTTCCCCACTTCAATTACCTCTACTATCATCATTTATCTATCTGTGAATGACGTCTTATCTTGGAACGATTTTTCCATCTATAGTTGGCGTCTGTAATTGTGGCATCATGAGTATATTGTCAGACAAATACTGCACCTCTATGTTATAATATAAGTAGCACTTTCTAACAATGTTTCATCTTCTATACCACATGAGAGTTGTGGTAAGTTGGCTTTATATGTAAATATAGGAGTTCAAGCCATTTCATTCTCCCTGATGAACCTCAGATAGAGTAGGGAAACTTTTATCAGTTCTTGGTGAAGTATGGTTTGCATTTGAAATACTGTATATATTTGAAGTACTGTGTATACTACTGTTATGGCCTTAAGGATATTTTGCTCTTGGTCATTGGTGATTATATAATTTTTTTTTTTATATTGTTTCACCAATTGTTATTTTGTGGTGTTTGCTTGCCCACCCGGCTGACCTTAGGTCTTTGGTGTTTCTAGGGTTGGGTAGGAGGTTCCAGTGTGGGACCACCCTTCTCAGGGTAATAGCCCTACTTTAGGTAGGGTCCTACTTTTTGGGGCACACTAGGGGGAGTTAAGTTTTTTGTTTTATAACGCCTTTAGTAACAATTTATATTTTAATAGGATTCACATTTATGCTGTGATTTAATAATCTCATAGTTTCCTTAAACATTATTGGGTTCAGTGAAGAATTAATCTATGACCCTTGGCTAAAAATAAATCAACTAACTTGTTAAAAAGGGAGATTTATATTTAGCAATGACCAAGTCTGAGGCTATAACCTTAGAGATGAGGCATAACCTAAAGAGAGTTGTATACACAAGGCATCCCAGAAATATTGATAAGTACATTTACAAGGAAGGACGGTCAAAAATTACCCAACAAAAATCTTATTTCGCTATACTGAAGCATTCTACACAATCTAAAGAGTAGCTTCTAGATACATTCTTAGCAAGAAACTCCATAATCCACTCTATGTCGGGTGCTGGTTGATTATTACAGCTGATACCCACTGCTAACAGCAAGGTTTGAAGCCAACTCTGATCACTGCTGTCTAACCGTTTAGACTATGTGGCATGTACACTCGCCGGCCACTTTATTAGGTACACCTGTCCAACTGCTCGTTAACACTTAATTTCTAATCAGCCAATCACATGGCGGCAACTCAGTGCATTTAGGCATGTAGACATGGTCAAGACAATCTCCTGCAGTTCAAACCGAGCATCAGTATGGGAAAGAAAGGTGATTTGAGTGCCTTTGAACGTGGCATGGTTGTTGGTGCCAGAAGGGCTGGTCTGAGTATTTCAGAAACTGCTGATCTCCTGGGATTTTCACGCACAACCATCTCTAGGGTTTACAGAGAATGGTCCGACAAAGAAAAAACATCCAGTGAGCGGCAGTCCTGTGGGCGGAAATGCCTTGTTGATGCCAGAGGTCAAAGGAGAATGGGCAGACTGGTTCGAGCTGATAGAAAGGCAACAGTGACTCAAATAGCCACCCGTTACAACCAAGGTAGGCAGAAGAGCATCTCTGAAGACACAGTACGGCAACTTTGAAGCAGATGGGCTACAGCAGCAGAAGACCACACCGGGTGCCACTCCTTTCAGCTAAGAACAGGAAACTGAGGCTCCAATTTGCCCAAGCTCATCGAAATTGGACAGTAGAAGATTGGAAAAACGTTGCCTGGTCTGATGAGTCTCGATTTCTGCTGCGACATTCGGATGGTAGGGTCAGAATTTGGCGTCAACAACATGAAAGCATGGATCCATCCTGCCTTGTATCAACGGTTCAGGCTGGTGGTGGTGGTGTCATGGTGTGGGGAATATATTCTTGGCACTCTTTGGGCCCCTTGGTACCAATTGAGCATCGTTGCAACACCTTGTTGAATCTATGCCACGAAGAATTGAGGCAGTTCTGAAGGCAAAAGGGGGTCCAACCCGTTACTAGCATGGTGTACCTAATAAAGTGGCCGGTGAGTGTATATGAATGAGGAACGGTGCTGTGCGCTCTTCCTTCCTCTGGTCTCCCTGATCAGTTACTTCCATAGCTATTGTGTTAGAGCTTCAATTACTTCCTGGCTCAGGCATGAAGTTAAATAACCGGCATCTTGGTACACCCTTAAGCACTACTTATATAATGCAAAATAGTGTATAAGCAAAGTACGAAAGCTGTGGTTTTCCGGTCAGGCTCACAAAATTGGAATAAAAAGTGATTAAATTATCCCAAAATTATATCAATAAAAATTCACTTCAGCCTGCAAAAAACTGAGCCCTTACTAAAAAAGTTATTGGCTGCAGGAAATGGTGTTGTAGCGCACATTTACAAAACAGGGAATGTTTTTATTTTATTAAAAGTACTAAAACATAACAAAAATTCTATGTTTGATATCACCAGAATCGTACCGAACATCAGAATACAAATCATTTATACTGGATAATGAACGCCATCAACACAAAACCCCTGCAACAATGGTGCAAGTACATATTCTTCACCTTTCCCCTTCTTAAGAGTTTTTGGGAGGGTTTCCCAGTACATTCCATGGTATGGTCAATGCCACCATTAAAATTTATATATCGTCCCACAAAAAGCAAGCCCTCATATGTCTATTTAGATGGGGAAAAAATTGATGGCTCTTGGAAGGGGAAGTAGAATAAAGTGAACCTAAAAATTATGACCAGCTGTCAGGAAGGGGTTAACCAACATCAAAATAAATTCTCTCCTGTGTGAGTCCTCTCATGTTTAACAAGTTTTGATTTTTCAATAAAAGATTTCCCACATTCTCAACATGAAAACAGCTGCACCCTTGTATGAGTTCTCTCATGTCTAACAAGTTGTGATTTCTCAGCAAAAGATTTCCCACATTCTGAACATGAATATGGCTTCTCTCCTGTGTGAATTCTCTCATGTTTAACAAGTTGTGATTTCTCAGCAAAAGATTTCCCACATTCTGAACATGAATATGGCTTCTCTCCTGTGTGAATTCTTATGTGTTCTACAAGACCTGACTTTCCTACAAAACATTTCCCACATTCCGAGCAAGAATACGGTTTTTCTCCTGTGTGGAGTCGCTGATGTATAACAAGTCCTGATTTACTTGTACAGCTTTTCCCACATTCTGAACATGAATATTGTCTTTCTCCTGTGTGAGTTCTCTCATGTCGAATAAGATTTAATTTACTTGTAAAGCATTTCTCACAATCTGAACATGTATATGGCTTCTCTCCTGTGTGAGTTCTGTCATGTATAATAAGATTGGCTTTATTTGTAAAGCATTTCTCACATTTTGAACATGAATACGGCTTCACTCCTGTGTGAATTGTTTCATGTCTAACAAGATCTGGTTTACAAATAAAGCTTTTGCCACATTCTGAACATGAATATGGCTTCACTCCTGTGTGTATTATTTCATGTCTATCAAGATGTTGTTTACGATTAAAGCTTTTCCCACATTCTGAACATGAATATGGCTTTTCTCCTGTGTGAGTTCTCTCATGTACAAGAAGATTTGATTTACTTGTAAAGCTTTTGCCACATTCTGAACATGAATATGGTTTTTCTCCTGTATGAGTTCTCTCATGTCGAATGAGATTTAATTTACTTGTAAAGCATTTCTCACATTCTGCACATGAATATGATTTATTTTCTCTTGTGTGACATCTCTCATGTGTAACAAGTCCTGATTTAAGTTTAAAGCTTTTCCCACATTCTACACAGAAATGTTTCCTCCCTGTGTGAATTCTCTGTGTAGACAGATCTGATCTTTTTGTAAACTGTTTACCGCATTGAATACTTTTACCCGCTTTTTGGCTTTCACTTTGGGTAACAATCTGTGATTGGTGTGCAGAAGGTTCTTCATGATTAGGAGCATTAGAAGATAGATCTGTCCTCTGAAGTCCTGGATGTACATTATTAGTAATTAGGTTTTCTCCTGAAGAGTGCTGCATGATCTCTCCATCTTGTACTTTATCATTTAGAGATAACATTAAGTGTTCTCCAGACTTCCTTGTGGAATTTTCTGTTAATATTAAGAATAGATTTCATAAGTTTTAATTTTTTTCAAATTCTTTGTTATAAACTACAAAATAGACAAGTTTATAACATTCTTATCCGGATGGCTTTGCACATGGCTTATTCTGGAAATCTACCACTGCACTTTTTAAGCCAAAACAAGTATTGCACCATTTGAAACCTTAGGATCATCAATTGAAAATGTATATTACCAAAAGCAATCTCAAACCCAATTCTTACTTACCTATCCTACTCTATAGAACTAAAATATAACCTTTCCTTCTATTATTCTATAGAAGGCTGATATTAGCTTCCCTAATAATTTGAAAATAACCTGATTACTGTCTCTATATATACCCTGCTTGTATCAATATATAATATATTATTGATATTACCGACTATCTCTTGAACAGTAAGGTGTGCCACATTGAGCTTGAGCTGTCCTCAGAGCTCAGTGCTAAGAATCTTAAAGTTATTATTCATAACTCTCCTCCCTCCCGATCTGTTTCCCAACCTCAGTTTCATCACAGGATTCACTTCTGGCTCCAAAAACTACAGTGGCAGATTTGTTTTCACACACACAGGCTCTTCTTGTTCTAGTTATTTGAGCCAAAGACAGAAATGGATCCAGCAGAGATGAGCAATATAAGACTTTAATTTTGAATCTTGTCCAAATACACCAGAAAAGTTGTCTGTGTGATTCCAGCTTCAAAAAGTGTTTACATTTAAAAATATTTAATTGCTAAGTCCAGGATTTTGGGCTGCACCCAGTCCCCACTTTTATGACATAAACCTTAAAGGGGTTGTCTCACTACATTGATTCACCTTACCTCAGTCTTGTTTTCTTGGTTTCATTTTGAATTCAGGGGTATGTTTACTGGCTTCTACTAGGCTGCAGTAGAAGCCAGGTCTGTAGCTATAGCAACCAGTGCTGGCAGCCTATCAGGATAGATCAAACAGGTCTGTAGCTATAGTGACCTGAGTAGCTGATGCAGCCCATACAAGAGGGGATATCTCAGAATAGGTAGGATACAGTTAAGGGACATATATTGCAAAGTGACTTGTTTTTGCAAGATCTTTAACATAAAAAGAAATCCTTGTAGTGAGACAACCCCTTTAAACTCAATAAAATGTAAAAAAATATATATATTTTTAATGCTATTAAAGCATGAAAAATGTTTTCTAACTCTACCTATATAGCAGGGATACCACCATAAAAAATGCATCCCCACTCTAGTTCCAATAACAAATTTCGAATCTTTCCAATGGTTTAAAGATTTGCATTTGTATGCTCACAAAATTAAGTGCTAAATTTTTTTTCAAAAAGGTGACAAACAAAAATGTAATGAATTGGGTATCTCTGAGGAGGACCTACCTGGAGTCAGGATTCTTACTGACTTGATGGTAGAAAATCAAATTCCCAGGGATCAGGGTCCATGTACCACACTTAAAAATAAAAGTACCCTGGAGGATGAGATATCGGCAATTGATATATTCTTGAAAGTGGTTACCATGGAGATTGAAAAACTTCGAAAAATTCCTCACCTAGATTAGGTCTAATCTTACTCATGAAGAAATATGAGCCTTTATTAACCTTGATAGAGACGATACAAAGAGACTGATATGTACAAGTAGATGTTAACTACGATGCTGATAGATGCCCCAGATAAAGGTTGGATATCTAAAGAATCTGAATTTCTCATCACTACTGATCCTCAGATCTCCACGTTCTATGCCTTACCTAAAATCACTAAAGGGCCTAGTCCCCTTAAAGGGGAGACCCATTGTGTTGGTTATTGGATCGGTAACACAGAACTTGGGAATTTATGTGGATAAAATTCTCAGGTCCTTTGTCATGGGGCTTCCTTCTTATACAAGAGATACTATGAACCTCCAAAGAAAGATTAAAAACATCATGGTTGGTTCCGAGTCACTACTTATCTCTATAGATGTTGAGGCGTTGTACAGCTCCATACCACATGATGTCTTTTTCAAAAGAGGCCCAATGGATCTATCTTCTAAGATCAATTTAACCAGATGGCCTGAATGAAAGGCTGACTTTTTCCTGTTTTATTTGACATAAATACCATGTTGTCCATATCGTGTCGTTAAAAATTCTTTAAATCCTCCCAGGGATATCTTGATGAATATGACCATTATAATCATTTGTTTTAACACATATTTATATTGAACTTTTGTCCTTATCAGATTTTTTCATGGGTGTGTACTTATAATAGATTATGTATAGTTTTGAGTTTTTTGTCCCATGTTTAGATGTTGACTATGCTATATTGTGCTATGTTTCGATTCCTATTTCCTGGGTATGTGCAGTGGCTGTACCAATGGAACACATGTATGCATCCCAACTGGTTGATTGTCACTTCCGGTTTGTGGTCCAAATGGTTGAACATCACTTCCGGTTTATGTTCAATACAATGCTCATGTGTCTGGATATTGAGGTTACATTCTTGTCTTGACTCCCCCTGGTCTTTCATTTTCATCTCAGAACGTCCACATCATGTGCTCAAGGCTGGTAAGAAAGATCTTCGGATGCAATGAATGCAGGAATCATTCCACATTGTGTGTAAAACATAATGTAGGTGATCTGACTGATCTACTGAGCATGTGTGACCACCAGTGTGAGGAGCCGCACTACATCTCATCCCCAGGTCTGCCAGCACAGTAGCCTACCCATTTGCTGCTATGTGTGGCTCCCAGGTTCTCTGCGGTGTCTATTCTGTTACTCCCTGGTGCGTTTTGTGTAGATTTAAAGGGCCAGTGCCTGATGCCTATGTGCTTTAGCCAATTTCTGTTCATATATGGGTATTTTAATGGGACACCTCCCCAAACTCCTTGCCATATCTTCAGAGTACTTCCTCGTGTCCTGAAGGGATTCTCAAATATTGATTCCTGGTTCTGTACTTCGGCTAAGTCCTGATCTCACTGCCTGCCTGCCTTGACCTTCACCTTCTCTACCCTTTACTTTGTCTGGGACCACCCTTCTAGTCTGTTCCCCTAGTACCAGCTTGAACGTAAGCTCTAAACCTAGGTAACTACATCAGGAGTAGTGGCCAAAGAGTCACCTGCAGCAAAGTCGAGATCCTTGTGCGAGGGTAAATGGTGAAAACCAAAGGGCTCTTTAAACTCCACTCCCCAGTGGATCCAAATCCCAGATCTGGTGACTCATTACAATGGACACAGTAGGTGGAAAGTCTTGAGACAGAATGAGGAGAACAAAAGGGTCTATATCATGTATGTGACCACACTACCCAGACACCGGGATAGAGATATTTCCAAATAAAACAAATTCTGCATGATCTAACTGTCCCCCTCTGTGGGCGCCCGGCGGGAACGGGTGGTGCCGCTGACCGTGCTACGGGTGCTCCCGTCCCATCCGCTTACCTGACCACTTCCTGCCCGCCTCTTCCCTCCGGCCGGAATGCGCAAGCAGCGCACCCCGTACTTGTAATTTTAAAAGGGGACAGCGCCCCGGGTGATTGGAAAATTGCCGGGGGCACTCCCCTATATAATGTAGGGTCCCTCATTTCCTTTTTGACTTTGTTGCCTCCTGCCCAAAAAGGGTTTATCTTTTTTTTGTCTCCCCGTTTTCCTGACCTCCGCCCTTTCCCTGGCTCTAAACCCTTTTCCGCCCCCTGACCCTTTTGCTACGCCCTACCACAACCCCTGCCCTGACCTTGCCCCCTGTGCCCGATAGTCACCCTCAGATTCGTACACCTACCCTCGCCCCCCAAAAAGCAGGTCCCGTCGGGGTAGCGACCTGGTAATCCCCCCGCAGCAAGTCATCCCCTTTGGGGTGGGCTTTGGTGAAAACCGGGGACCTACTTAGACTCCGCCCCTGTTTTGCTCCGGGGGACCACTACCCCGGCCGTTACAGTAAATCCAGCCATGATCCCCCCAAAGTGCCCTGCCAAGCTCGCGGTCCACGAATATTTGACCAACAAAAAATCGCTCAACGGGCACACAATTGGCCAGCTCTCTCCTATGCTCACCCTTGCATCCCACAACAGTCTCCCCCTCCGTCTGTGGCTCCGTCACACCCACTGCTCCTTTACCCCCGTGGGACCCAACTTCTTTTCCTTTCCCTCCAATTTGAGGGGGACCCCAAGCTTTTTTAGGGTTTTTTTCCAAGCTCATGCACGCAATCAGTTCCCCTGGGAAGTCTAAAGTCCCTTCTTGGTAGTCTGCTTCCCCAGAAGGTTTTGGGCTTGGGAAAACCTCCCTCGGGGAAAAAATGACCCTTTGACCGCGAACTGCAGCCCTTCCTCAACAAATTCGCACCGCTTCGAGGGCCACACTCATCCCTGCGAAACCGCGCTCTTGAGCCCTTCGCGGGCCCCTTTTCCGTGGAGACATGCTTTTCAATTCCGTCCCCCGGGTTGGGACTAATTTGGGAAATGATGCCGCTTTTTGCGCCATTTCAAAAAGGGTCGCCCAGCAGGGTAAAAGCCCTTTTCCCCAAAAAACCTTCCGCCCTCCAAGAAAATTAATCCACGGGCCACCCGCCAAGTAAGGTCACTAAGGCAGAAAGCTCCGCCAAGAGAGAGATGCACCCCCCATCACTGCTTCCCCTTCTCGGTTTCCAGGTTCTCCTTTTGCATCAAGCCCCCAATGGGGTACCAAGCAGGTGGATGGGCCCCTTTTGGAAAAGACTGCCCCGCCCGGGCAATGTCTCTACCCGCCAGCTGGGATCATTTCCGCAGAACTGTCCCCTACGCCCCCAGCTTTCGGGAAACGCTCGCCCTAGGTGCTGGGAGGGGCTCCCTAGGTGCTTTCCTCCCTCCACTTTTAATATCCAGTGGGGGGTTCCCATCTATCTGGCTACTTTCCCGGGTTTTTCTGCCTTCTGGACTCCGGGTACCCGGGGAATTCATCCAGCTACCTTGGTAACCCTTACCGCTTGCCAGTAGTCCTTGGAAAACCCTCTGCTTATTTTTTTGGTCAGTGGGGAGCCCCTTAGGCCCCCCACCAGTACATAACCCACCCCGGGACCCTCCGGGGGGGCCAAAAAAGGGAAAGATTCGTCCTGTCCTCCCTCGGCTCCTGGGCATATTTTTTTGGGTTTCCCCGGGGAAAAAAATACGCCCCTACCTCAGGGAAAACGGGCGGGTTCCCGATTGGGGCCCGGGATCCCAAACCCTCTTTTTGGAAGCACCTCACCCGGGCCTCCACCTCCCCGCAGGCCCCACCCGCTGCCAGGCCTGCCAAGGGGAGTACCAAGTTGGGGACTTTTTCTCTGGAAAAGCAGGCTGAGACGCTGCCGCCACATCACCTTATGACTGCCCCAATTGCCTCCCCCCCTGGGACCCCCCCCCGGGGAAGGGGTTATTGCTGCCCTTCCGGAGATCAGGCCGGGTGGGCAATACAAGAAAACTTGCAAAAAAGGATTTTATTCGCAAATCCTTCCCCCCACCGGAGGGGGTTCTTCTTCGTGCAGAAAAAGGAGGGTTCCCTCCTACGGTTTTGACTAAAGGGGGAAAAAAATCACTGAAAAAAAATCGCTACCCTCCCCCACTGATCTGGGAGCTTTTTGATCCCCTCAAGGGGGACAATTGTTCCCCAAAATTGGAAAAAGGGAGCCTTTTACCCACAGAATTCGGAAGGGGACAGGGGAAACAACTTTTAACCCCAGATGGACATTTCGAATATCTCGTGATCCCCTTTTTGGCTCTGCAAGCTCCACTGTTTCCCGGGAATTTTCAATGATATCTTCAGGGGTCTATTGTACACCTGCTCCCTATGTACGGTGACATCCCCGTCTTTCTCCGAAAAACCCCTCGGAAACAAGGGGGCCAGGTTCTAATGTCTGCGCAAAACGACTGTACGCCAACGGGGAAATTTTTATTCCACCAACCAGCTACCCTTTTCCCGGGGGTTTAATCTCAATATGGGCGGAGAGGGCCCAGCAAAAAACTCTGTTTTGCAATGGCCCCCCGCGGCCTTCGGGGGATACAGCGATTTCTGGGGTGCGCCAATTATTACCGACAATTCATTCCCCACTTCTCCACCTTTTGGGGGCTCCTATCGTGGCCCCACCGGAAAATGGGAATCCCAATGTTGGCCCCGTAGGCTGAAAACTTTTATCAAACTAAAAACTCCTTTCCTCGGGGCCTGTCTTGGGCCCCCCAATCTGAGAAGCCTTTCCTTTGAGGGGGACTTCCTCCGGGGGGCGGGGGGGTCCCCCACACAGAAAGCCCCAAAGGGAAGACTCCACATGCAGGTTTTTCTCCAAACCTTTTCGCCGGCGGGCGGAATTGTGCCAGGGGATCGGGTTTTGGCCATCAAGTTCCCGGGAAATGGCTTTTCTGCTGGAGGGGGCTCGTCACCCAATTTTCATTTTTTAAGGACCACAAGAATCTCTTGTATCTTCAGAGCCCACGTCTAAAACCCCGCCAAACCCCGGTGGGCTTCTTTTTTTCACTTTGACTTTCGCATTCCTTCTTGCCTGTGAGAAAAAACAAAGCTATGCCCTCTCCATCCCTGATGTGGGTTGGTGAAGAACCCATTCACAGCCCCTTATTTCTCCCCCCAAAAGGTTGGGTTTTAAGGCTCCCTGGATCTCCAAAACGTTCCTGGGCAAGACTATGGTCTGGCCCAGAAAAAGGGTAGGAGTGGGGGGGTAGTTCCCTGTTGGTGGGCACCCCCGACACAATCTTTGCCTTTTTCTCTCGGGACTATGGTGGGCCAACTCTGGCACAAAACTCAAGGACTTCACCCTCTCCCCTTCATGTTCGCTCGAAACAAGGTCCCCCGTTAGGGGCCCGCAGGGCTCTTAACCGCTGCCCTTCCAGAAATCCCTGAAACACATAGCCATGGATTTAAAACACGGGCCTATCTAGTTTCGGAAAATTCAGTATCTGGGTGGTCCGGGCCAATTTTCAAGATGTCCCACTTCGTGCTCTACCTGGCCCCGCCGTCTTTAGCACAAATTGGGGGGTCATTTTTTCAGATATTTTCATCTACATGGGTTGCCTTCGCCATCGTCTCCGATCGGGGGGTTCAATTTGTATCCCGATTATGGGGGCGCTGTGTTCCGTTTTTCAAGTCAAGCTAGATTTTCTCTTCGGGCCCACCACCCCTCCAATGGACTGGAAAGGTTTAACAAATTCTGGAGAATATTTGCGTCTATTTTACCGGACTCAGGGCAAATGGGCCCCACTGCTCCCCCGGGCTGAGTTTTCACAAACCCTCGTGACTTGGGTACGCCGGTTTTTCAAATTTTTTTTAGTCTAGGCCGGCACCCCCCCCCCCCCTTTCCCCCCACAGGTTCTGGGTGCCCGCTGGAATGACCCAATTTGGAACAAGGCCCCTGGCAAAGACTCGCTTCCCCCCTTCGGCCCTTTCTTAAAGTCTCAGGGAGACAAAAGGGAAAGACCCCTGCTCCACATTTCTCCAAGGAGACAGGGGTTGGCTTTCCTTCAAAGTACGTACCCCCTGAAGATTTTTCCCATTTCAAGTTGGGTCCCCCCCTTCCTGGACCCATCAATTGGCTCTTGGCAGCTAAACCCCCTTTACGTAAACCTCTGCTTAATCCCTCGCTCCGGATCCAAAACTCTTTCCACCTCCCTTCTCAAATCTCTGGTCTGACGTTTTCCAAAAAAGGATCGCCCCCCCCCGGTGGCTGATTCGCGACTCTTTGAATCAAAACACCTCCCATAAAACGTCAGGGAACTTTTTTCCTTTTGGATTGGGAAGGTTTTGGACCCCAGGAAGATCCTGGGGGCCAAATCGAAAAATTTTGAAACATATTCTCCCAGTTTTCCCTTTAGGTTAAAAAGGAGGGGGTGGGCAAAGGGTGGGTATTTTAATGGGTGGCCCCTCCCGCCCTGGGGCGCAGGCCACCGGTGTCCCCCTCTCTGGGTGCCCGGGGGGGACGGCTGGCGGGCCCCGACCGTCTACGGGGCGCGGCCGCACCCCCCCATCCACTTAAACCCGACCACGTTCCTGTCCCGCGCTCTCCTTTTGGGCCCCCGAATTTGCAGCACACCCCCTACGCCGCGCTCTCTTTTTGTGAATTTTTAAAGGCACTGATTTGGATAATTGCCGGGCACTGACCCTATATAATGTATGGGTCCACGTCACTTCCCTGCTTGATCTTTGTTGCCTCCGTGCCCTAGAGAAAGCGTTATCATTGTTCTTGTCTCTGCCGTGTTCCTGACCTCTGCCTACGTTTCTCGACTCTGAACCTTGCCGCCTGCACTGACCCTCTTGCTACATATACTGACCACGAACCTCTGCCGCCTGCCCTGACCTTGCCGCCTGTCCCCGACTACATCTATGCCTCACGATTCTGTACCACGCTATACCTCGGCTGCCACCGCAAACAGGTCACGTCAGGGGTAGCAACCTGGTAGACTCTGGCCGCAGCAAGTCCATCCCGCTTTGCGGCTGGCTCTGGTGAAAACCGGGACCTACTTAGACTCTGCTCCCTCGCTTGCGGCGGTCCAGAGGATCCACTATCCCGGCCGTTACAGTAAGATCCAGCCATGGATCCCGCCAAGGTGCCCCTGCCAAGCATCGCGGATCTCACGACTATTGTTGCCCAACAATCGCAACAAGATAATGATACATATTCTAGTCATTGTATCTTAGCTGCTTTTACCAGAGATCTACTTTACTGCAGCTACATGGACAAAGGAGCCTTCTGCACAGGAGCTGACCCATTGACTTCTATGGGAAAGTGTTTGAAGCTCTGTGACCTGGGAATAAGTCATTGTGTGGTGAGGTGGAGCTGTGCCTATCTCCTATTGTGAATGGTGATAAGTCGGATTACCTACACATTGGTGTCACCGTTCATTGTAATTCATCTGTGATGATAGAGAGGAGACTCTTCTGTACAGAAAAACAAGTCTAGGATTTATCAAAATATAGTTATATGATAAACTAAAATATGAAAACTCATCACCAAAAATTCTTAATAAATTATAGGTTATTTCTGATTCTGATTTCCCTTAAAATCTCCAACATGGCCGCTAGTGCCATCCTGCACCCGAAGTAATAGGTGAGCTCTCTCTCCTTACCTTGTGACATAAGAGTCCGGTGATTCTCCAGATCCTCCATCTTGATCTCCTTGTACAGATCCTTGTGTCCTTCTAAATATTCCCACTCATCCATGGAGAAATAGACAGCAACCTCCTGACACCTTATAGGAACCTGACACACAAAATGATATGTTCATCACCCAGACCCCTCCAGTGGTGTTACTGTATAATGTCCCAGCATCCCAGCACAGGTCACCTCTCCAGTCAGCAGCTCCGTCATCTTGTTGGAGTTCTAGGATCTTCTGCTTATTGTCCCTCTCATGTATCAATGATGCGGGGAGCTCTATGATGGGGCCCGACATCCATCCTCCTGACACACAGGGACAGCTGCTGGGGGCCACACAGTAACCTGACTCCTCTTCACTAACTGTGTAATCCTGTTTATAGATGGAGACATTTAGAGAATTCCTTTCTAACTCTAAATCTGACAATCGAATAAATCTCTGGTAATAACAACGATCCCCAAAATTCAGTAACTTTATTATTACTACACAAAAAAAAGAAAACCCCGTTTTTTCCCCCCGATACCCTTCCCGCAAGAGCTCCAAACCCTCACTCTCTTACAGAAAAAAAATCCTCTTTTTTTTTTTTTAAAACCATCTTTCCTAAAGATAAAAGGGGAAGCCCCCTTGTTAGGTTAAAAATACCCCCCCCCTTTTTAAACTCTCTTTTTAAAAAAATTCACCCTGAAAACCATCCCATTATTTTTTGAAATTTTGGGTTCCTTGAGCTTGGTTTTTTTAAAATCATTTTTTGCCCCTGTGGGGACCCTCCAAAAGGGAAACCCCCAAATTCCTCCTTTTTAGAAAGGGGAGACTTTTGACCTCCCTTATAAAAATGTGTACCCCCACATCGGGGAAGTTTGGGTTTTTCTGGAACCTCCCCCTAGAGGGATTTTAGGGGACTTCTTTTTGTTTTCCCCTGGGGAAAAAGAAGAAACACGATGGAAACCTTTATAAAATTTACAGAAGGTAAAAAAAAAGGGAGGACCGGAAAATCCTTACAAAATTCCACAGGAGGAAAAGGGAAAGGGAAAAAAATTTTAAAAACCTTTTACTATTTAAAAGGAGGAAAAAAGAAAACCACACAAACAAGGGGAACACCCTGAAATTCCCGGGAGGGGGGCCGGGAGTAATGTCCAAAAGGGGAATTTTTTTCTGGAATAAACTAGAAGTAGAAAAGGGTGTTTAAAACAAAAGTAAGACCAAAAAAATGCCAAAAGAGGGACCAGAAAAATTCTACCTAAATTAAAAAAAAAAATCAAAGCCCCCCCAAACTGAACCCAACCCCCATCATCCATTGGGGCCCCCCCGGGGGCTGAACCCGACCCCCCTAAACCCCTTTTGGGCTCCTTTTTTCCTCTCCTCCCGGTAAAAAAAGGGGGTTGCCCAAAAAATTTTAAAATTGCTCCGGGAAACATTTACTATGGGCTCCCAGGGGTTCCCCTTGATAAAATAACTGACCATTTTTAAATTTAACTAACAAACCCCCCCCCCCCCCCCCCCATTTCATTTTATTTTCAGCCCTTAACGTAAATATGAAACGGGTCTGGGGGGCCAGGTTCAACCCCCGAATTCTACAAAATTAACAAAAAAAAAAACCGAAACCTCCCCACAAATAAATGATGGGAATACTAAAATTTAAAATAAAAAAACCAAAAAAAAAAAAATTTATTTTTTTAAAACAAAAACCTTTATTTTATCCCTTTTAAAAATGCCCAAATAAAAAAAAACTATACTAAGAAAATTTTAAAATACAAAAAGGGAAACAAAACACCCTAAAAACTTACTACATTATGTACTGTCAAAAACCACAGATATGTATTGCGGAGAACCCCCCCCAAAAAGGGGGGAAAACCCCCCAAAACAATATAAAATTTAAAACCCGGGATAAAAACCCTTCCAAACCCCTAAATACAACCCAAAATTTGTAAAAGCAAACAAACCCCAGGTAAAGTCAAAAGCAGGTAAAGGGCCTGATGCCCTATAAATCAAACAATGCGGGGCCCCCCTGGGAATAAAGTGCTGTAAAACCCTTTAATAGTGTATAAAATATATATAAAAATAACACATATAGGAAAACCAAAGGAAATTTCCAATAATTTAACACACAGCCCCAGAAAAACCCCATATAAAAAAAAAGCCAATGCCCCTATCCCCCCCTTTCCCTTTACTCCGGAAATACGGGGGTAATAACGGGAAAATCAATTTTAATTTTAAAAAAAGAAAAACCCGGGAAATGCCTAGGGGCCTGGGATAATAAAAGAGATAGTAAAATTTAAACGCCAAAAGCATAATAAGTTCGTAAAGAACCCCTTGTCAAATTTCCCATGGTTTTGGGGCCAAAAGGGATCCCAAGTAGAGAAACCCCCCAATGTTCCCCTTTAAATAATAACAGCAACACCATAAAACCACGCGCAAAAAGAACCAGCCCCAGGGGATTCAAAACACCCAAAAGGGCGTTTTCCCCCCCTCCCGGGGACCCTCAGGGGTCAAAAAAATATGTCCATCTAAAAAAACCAACACTAAAAATTAAAAAAATATTTCTCCAAATTTCCCTCACTTACCTAATCCCTTGACAATAAAATACATCAAAGCAAAAGAAATACCTAAAACCTCCAGTTAAATTTCTTTGCCATTTCATCTGAAGGTATATGAAACCCCGGGAAAAAATTTTAAACTCCCAAGGGGAAAACCCTTGTAAATCCCATTGGTTAGGGCTCCCACACATCTACTAAATGCCCAAATTGGTATTTATAACCCCTTTAGATCCCGGCCAAAATTCCTGGGGAAAAAAAACCCGCCCCCAAAAAACCGGTATTACGACCCCTGATTTATTTCAAAACCCTTTGGTTCCCCCTCCCATGAAAGCGTGCAGGGCGTCTCCAAAAGTGTACTGGAAATTCAAAAAAACCAACTTTGGGACGGAACATCGGGCAAAAGGAAACCGCGCTTTTGCGCCGAGAAACCCTACTTTCTAGAAACCCCCCGCGAAACCCCCCAACTAAAAAACACCAAAATCCCTTTGATAGACACACTAGAATTGGTTTCCCTGCATCAAAAATTTCGAAAAAAAAAACAAAAAAAAGGGCAAAGGGAGAAAAAAGCTTTAAAAAATTCCTAATGTACGTACCCACCATTTTTTTACCCTGCTTTTTTGCGGGACGCTAGGCCCAAAATTTGAAAAAGAAACCACCCCCTTTTTTGTATAATGCTCCACAAAAAGGCCCAAAAGAAAAAACGATACAATTTGGGTGTCGGGAGAAATAAAATGGGCCCATCCTTAAAATTTCAAAAAAAAAAAAATAAGCCCCGGAATCCAAAAAAGGGCTTTTCAAACTTGGGTAATTGGGCATAAACATAAAATTTAAATTTAAAGGGGGAAATCTGTGTTCAAATGGAGTTCATATGTAACAAAAAAATACCTTAAAATTTCAAGCATTACCTACAAAAAAGCACAAAAAAATTTAAAGTTTCCCTTTACCCCCTTTTGGGGAAATAACACTATTAAGTCTGTATATTCCACTGGGTCTCTCGTTGTAAGATGATTTGTCCCAATCACCTCCTCTAAGCGAGGCTTTACTAGATCCAATCCCCCTGAATTTGCATAACATCTATCCTGCCGTTGTGTTTTTCCCACACATGCCTTGCAATAGGGGTATCATGTTGTTTCCTGATATCCCCAATATGCTCACCTATTCTCCTCCTAAACTCACGACAAGTCTTCCCGACATAGTTTAATCCACATGGACAGGTTGCCAAATACACAACAAACCAACGAAAACACGTTATGAATGCTCTAAAAGGTATATTTAAAGGGGTTTTCAACGTTGCCAAAGGTCTTACAATTGATCACGTACTGGCACAGCTTACACATACCACACTTAAAAAAAATCCATTGGTTGTCTACCCAGCCACTCTCCCTCGTGGACCACAAAGTGACTTTTTACCAGCCCACCCCGTGGGCTCCCCCCCTTTCTGTAGGTAATGGAGGGAACTGGGGGCATATCTTTTTGAGAAACCCGCCCTGTAGTAGGACTTCCAAAATACTTCCTCACAATTTCCTAATCCTATCCCGGGGAATTATATTTCTCCAATAATCCGCAGATCTTTCCCCAGTTCCTCGCGTTCCACCTGTTTCATTTTGGGGACCAGGGGCCACACGGTCCTCCGGATGGCCTTCGGTAAGCTTTTTTTGGGATGACTGGGATCCCCCCTATTACGAAACCTCCCCCTCAGACCCTGCCTACTTTTAAAATTTAATATCAGAACAATTCCTCCTCAGGCGCAGATATGCCCCGGGGAATCCCCCTAACAAGGGGCCTCGGTGAAAAACTACCCCACCTGAGGGGGCTTTGGTGGCAGTGCCTTCCTAAAGACCTTTTGTACTCAACTTTTGTCAGGATTTTTGGCTATAGTTGATAAGGAACGGTAAGGTGATTCGTTGATGGTAAAGGTAAACTTCAACCTTTTGATTAGATTTAAATCTCAACAAAGTCAAAAAGGGAAAACGCCCCTACCCCTTTTTTCCAAGTATAAATAGTCCGTCTAGTAGCGTGCCCACATAACGACATTCATCAAAGAATTTTTCTTTCTTCACTGAAACCATCGTGTCCTCCCACCAGCCCAGACAATTTGCGTATGTGGGAGCCATGGGCCCCCCATCGCAGTCCCCCCCCTGACTGGTGTGTAGTGCGCTCCCCGGGGTCCTGCTAGAATGTCAGGATACTGGGCGCATGGCGGTACCTCCGCCCATGTCCCTCGCCATGTTGGGTATTTACTGACATGCGCAGAAAACTTTTGAGACCCCCGTGCACGTTTGCATGGGGAGGGAACACATGGTTTAGAAGGAGTCCAGGCTTTTTTAAACGGGTATTAGGGGGGGGTTTTTTTTTCCTCAGGAATGGCAGGTATCTAAGGGGCTATAAATACCCTTGGTCATTTAGTAGATGTGTGGGCCCCAAAACACCAATGACATTTACAAGTTCTCCCCATAGGGAGTCACATTACCCCCGGGCTTGCACTATACCTTCGAGGGTGGCATGAAATTTAAACTGGATTTCCCAGGTATATCTTTTTGCTCTGAGTATTAAGTCAAGTATTAGGGAAGTGAGCACTGGGAGAATATATTATATATTTTTTTTGTGTTGTTTTTTCAGATGGGCATATTGTTTTTTTACCCACTGGGAGTCCCCGGGGGTGGGACGAAACGGTTTGGGGTGTTTTTGAATACGCTGGGGGCGTTCTAATGCCGTGTTATGCTGTGCTGTTATTTTAAAAGAAAATCTTGGGGGCTCTACCTGCATCTTTTTTGGGCCCAAAACCCGGGGGATTTGACAAGAGTTTTCACACACTTATTAGCTCTGGCGCTTAATGTACATCTCCCACTATTATCTAGCCACAGGGACTTTCCTTTTTGCTTTTGACCTGTAGATACATGTATAACCCCTGTATGCCAGGAGATAAGGAAGGGGTGTATCCAGGATCTGGCTTTTTTTTTATATGCGCGTGTTTGGACTGTGCTGTAACTTTTTGGAAAACCCATTGGTGTCCAAATTTTTGTTATTTTATATAATCTCTATACACTATAAGGCTTTTACAGCACTTTTTCCAAAAAGCGATTGTTTTATAATAGAATCAGGCATTTACCTGCTGTGACTTCTACCTGGGTTTTTTTATTGCTATACCCTTTGGATTGTATTTAGACTGGAAGGGTTCATCCAGGGCCCAATTTTATATTTTGGGGTCCCCTTTTCGGGGGCGGGTTCTCCCCTAATACTTCTGTGGTGTGACAGTCTATAATGTATAAGTAAAGGGGGTTTTTTTTTCCCTGTTGTATTTAATTTACTTAGTATAGTTTTTTGTATTGACATTTTTAAAGGTATAATTAATAAAGGTATGTTTTAAGGAATATTATTTTTTTGGTTTAGCTACATATAACAACCCCATATTTATGTCACATGGCTGGACCATTGTAAATCTAGCACTTCTTACCCTTCATCTCTCCCGTACACCCTAATAGATTGTAAGCTCTTGCGAGCAGGGCCCTCTCACCTTGTGTCTCAACTGTAAGTAGCTTTTCATTGTGCAATGTATTTCTTTTGTCTGTACCTACACCCTCCAAATTGAAAGTGCTGCAGAATATGTTGGCGCTATATAAATAAAGATTATTATTATTATTATTACTGGGGCTGAGGTTATCCGCTGCTCAGTTCATCACTTGGAAGCTCCTAAAAGCTCTTACACAGGAAAGCTGGATTCCTCCTATTATGGATTTTCTCTTCTGTCATTGACGTGTTAGATAATAAAAATGATATAAATCCAGGCAGTCCCCGACTTACGTCGTTCTGACTTACGACGGTCCCCTAGTTACGAATGGGGACTATTGGAACAACGCAAAGCCTGGAACTGACAGGGACACTTCAGCTGTACGCGACTCCTCTGGGAGTCACAATACAGCTGAATCCCGAGTTACTCAACAGCGTCCCGGGCGCTGCTGGGGCCCCGGGCGCTGTCAGCGATCTTCGCAGCTGAAGCGACTCCCCGGAGCGCATACAGCAGAAGACTCTATTGGGGAGCAGAGAGCGAGCACTCCCTAAATCCGCAATAGAACTTCCGGAAGGCCGCAGACCTGCAACCTTCCCTATTTTTCGGGCCCACAGGCAGCGCGCGATGTCACCCACGCTGCCTGATGACATCACCGGCCTGTGCCAGAAGACGGAGCTAAGGTAAGCCTCGGAGCAGCGGGGGAGTGAGGTGATTTATTTGTATTTTTTTTTTTAATAAGCCCTGTCTGTACTATGCCTATGAGGGGACCTATATTTTTCTGTAGGGATATATATACCTGCCTATAATTACACTATTGCCTCTACCTGCCTATAAGGGGACATATACCCTGCCTATACCTGCAAATAAGGGACATGTTACCTGCCTATAAGGGGACATATACCTGCCTATAATTACAACACAACATGTACTAAATATATTTACATACAAATTTAACTGAAGAATGAACCTACAGTCCCTAACCCGTAATGTAACCCGGGGGACTGCCTGTAGAGTCGTTTACCTCTTTCGGTCACCAGGTGGAGGATCTCCAAGGTGGGGTCTAAATTTTTCTTCTGCTGATCTCATTCCTGTCCGAGTCCATCCTTGGTGGGTTATTCAGGAGAAGAAACGCTGTGTATGAGAATAGGAGAAAACTGGATGAACTGGAAGATTCTAGCACTGCAGACGCCTTTACTAACCCCTTAATGAGGCAGCAATTTTCGTGTTTCATATTTTTCCCCCTCCGCCTTCTGAGAGCCATAACTTTTATTTTTCCCATCTACATACCCGGGTATAGAGCTTGTTTTTGCAGGACAAGATGTTCCTTTTAATGTTGACACTGATCATACCATATAATGTACTGGGATATGCCCAAAAATTCTCTGTGTGGTGGAATGTGAAAAAAAAAAAAAAAAAACAATTCACAATTTTTGCGGCGTTTCCACATCTGTGAAGTCCACTGTTTGGAATAAATAACATGCTATCTGTATTCGGGCAGATCACTATGATTCTGATCAAACCAAATTTGTAGAGCTTAGTTTTTTTTTTTCTTTTTCAAATTTCTTAAATTTTTGTGCTGCAGCGCCATGGTTCGGGCAACCGATGGCCCCAGATTAAAGTCTCATTTTTCAGCGTGAAATTACCAAAATGGGGGTGGTTTGAACACTTAATATTTTCAACTTTCTCTTTTTCATTAACTTGAGCGTGCAATCCCCACAGGGTACTTGACCACTAGTGGGTATGATTGCTTGTACACCATTCTGCATTACCTACATAGTGCAGTAGGGAGTACTAAGATGGCAGGAAGTAATGAGAGCATTAAAATGGCAAATCTCATGAGCTCCATCATATATGCAAAACTTTGCGAGCCAGAAAAACACGTCCTGGGCACCTACTTTGTTTGCCAGATGGGAAAAAAAACTTTCCAGGTATGGGTGTCCCCCCAGTTATCCTGAGTGGATGGAACCGCTTTGCAAAGGGGTTTGGGTTAGCGAGAAATGGAGAGAAACTCATTCCTTTTTAAATGCATCCATGCTATATATGGCTTTAACATCTCCCCCACTCCCAAGCCCCTCATCGAAAACTGGCCTGCCAAGAAGTGTCAACTTCCAGGAACAGACCTAACCCATGGTATCTGGGCTCGCCCATATTCTCAAAAATATTCGGAAAATAATAATAATAATCTTTATTTATATAGCACCAACATATTCCACAGCACTTTACAATATAGAGGGTATAAGCACAGACAAAACAGACATTACATTATAAAAAAGTTACTTACAAATGAGACACGAGGTGTGAGGGCCCTGCTCTCAAGAGCTTACAATCTATTAGAGTGTATGGGTGAAACAAAGGGTGACAAGTGCTTGGTTTACATGGTCCAGCCATGTTACATAAATATGGGGTAGTACACATAAAAAGTGGATGAACCTGCCATCCCAACCATAACACATATACAGGATAAGTGCCTGTGGTGCCAAAGTGCAGGAAGTGACGAATGTGTGACAGAATTTGGGGGATAACAGTTATGGATCTTGGTAGGCTTGTCTAAGAAGATGAGTTTTCAGAGCGCACTTAAAGCTGTGAGGGTTGTGAGTGTGCCTGATCACATGGGGTAGCCTGTTCCAGAGAACTGGTACAATACCTGCGAAATCTTGGAGACGGGGATGGGAGGTTCGGATGAGTGAGGTGTGTAATCTTAGATCAGTAGCAGAGTGGAGAGCCCGGGTAGGGTGGTAGACAGAGATGAGGGAGGAGATGTAGGGGGGTGCAGCGCTGTGGAAAAGATTCGGGATACATTGCACAGCAAATGGGACATCCTGTTACCCTTCTCACCGACATCTTTTCTATTCCACAATTTCCCAGACGTTGAGAAGTATCATAACCTAATTCACATATTCTTCTTGGTGGCTAAAAGATGCTTATTGAATAGATGGCTGGAAGCAAAAGAAACCAAAACAACTGGAGAAGTCGGCGCAGGTTAAACAATATCTGACATGGAAAGGAGAGAGGTAGAATATGCCAAGTTATCGAGCATTGAGGGCATCTTTACGAAATGGTCGCCCTTCATACTAAGCTTCCTGACTAAAAAGTAACTAAAAGCACTCGTCATACCCTTTAGGCACACTAAATGTTACTTGGAAGGTGAAATGACTAACACATTAGGAGGCCCTCAGGTTTTAGAATGTTCAGATTAAAAACACATCAGAGTCCATGCGGGATAGGAAAAGGTCGCTAATTGGCCTCTTTCTCGTTACCTTCGATTGATCTCTTATTGTAGACCCAGGTCAAGTAACTACTGAGACGGGAGTTTCTTCTGTTTGGAACGTTAATGTATTCATGTTATATGTTTAATTTTTAAAGGAGTTTTGCCACGATGTAACGTTGACGTGGGATCCTCTAAAATGAGTATTTAATCACTTTTCTATATATATGTGATTACAAAAAGTGAAGCCTGTGAGAGCTACAGCATTGCTCAGACCCCCTTAGTTTCCTGAAAGTTTACATTAGACAGGACCAGGACACTGACAGGAGCTGATCTTGCATGTTTTCACATCTTATCTGATGACAGGGAACATGAAGGAGCTTGCAAGGGACTGGTGAGAAAAAGCAGTGAATGAGCCTGTGTTTTTTGTATAGAATCCACTGGTTGTAATGTAATTATTTGAGTAAACATTGCAGACGCTCCCTTCTTCCTCACTCTCTGCTCACCCCTGCAGCCGTTCCTGACTCAGCATGCTTTGTTTATCTTCTCTCCTGAGCAGATAAGAGGTAAGGAACTCACTTCGTGGCAAAACCCCTTTAAATGTTTCTATGCTCTGTTACGGTGAAGATCAGCAACTGTTATTCTCTGTGCATTTATTAGAACATACTGTACACTGCGATGTAGCTGATCATTTTATTATATGATTGAATAAAATTTCAATAAACACAATTATAAAATAAAAAAAAAGCTGAGGGTCACTATTACAGCTCTGGCTGCCACAGCGACCTGTCACCACCTTTCAATGATATCATGGGGGCCTAACAGGGAACAGAAGAAGCCGCCTCTTCTGTTAATCCCTTAGATGTCACAGTTACTACTAACCAACATTCTCAGGGGTCGGCGCCGCCTTTATGGGGGACACTATTGCCCCTGCAGCACTGCGGCCCTCGCTTCATACCCTCCCAAAGGACAACATCTACAGGGAGTTTGTATGTTCTCCCCATTTGTGGGGGTTTCCTCCAGGTTATCTGATTTTCCCCCTCATGCAAAAACATACCAATGGCAACTCTCCCGTTTTTGGCGGGGGGGTCCCGCTATTTTGGGTCCCCCCTCCGCCCTCCCGGGGGAGTTGGCATTCCTCCCGCCGCCAGCAGGCGGCGGGGGTCCTTTAAATGACCGCGGCGCCGGAGTAGCGCCGCCGGTCCGTTCCCACAGGGGGTGAAGCGGGCGCTGGGGCCCGCTTCACCCGCCCGGAACCCGCTGAGCAGGGAGGAGGCAGAAAGGGATTCGCTCCCTCCTCCCCCGTATGTTTCCCGGCGCCGTTTGGGCCGTACATACAGGTCAGCGTCACAGGGGAGTGACGCGCGGTCTGCACTCACTTCCCCTGTGTCGCTGAGGAGATCGGCCCCGGAGCGGGCCACGCCCGCAGGAGCCTGGTTTAGGTAAGTGGATTTTAATTATTTTATTTTTAATTTAGTTTTAGGGGGGCACTGTCTGGCTACAATGGGGGGTCTACCCCGGCTACAATGGGGGGGTCTACCTGGGTACAATGGGGGCCACTACCTGGCAACAATGGGGGCACTACCTGGCTACTAAAGGGGGTACTACCTGGCTGCAATGGGGGGTCTACCTGGCAACAGAGGGGGCACTACCTGGCTAACAATGGGGGCACTACCTGGCTACAATGGGGGGCACTACCTGGCTAACAATGGTGGCACTACCTGGATACTAACGGGGGCACTACCTGGCTACTAATGGGGGGTTACCTGGGAACAGAGGGGGCACTAACTGGCTAACAATGGGGGGCCACAAACCTGGCTAACAATGGGGGGCACTACCTGGCTAACAATGGGGGCACACCTGGCTAACAATGGGGGCACTACCTGGCTACATAGGGGGCACTACCTGGCAAACAATGGGGGCATCTACCTGGCAAACAATGGGGGCATCTACCTGGCAAACAATGGGGGCATCTACCTGGCAACAGAGGGGGACTACCTGGAAAGCAATGGGGGCATCTACCTGGCCAACAAGGAGGGGGCAACCTGGCAAACAATGGGGGCATCTACCTGGCAACAGAGGGGGCACTACCTGGAAAGCAATGGGGGCATCTACCTGGCCAACAGAGGGGCACTAAACCCGGCAAAAAATTGGGGCATCTACCTGGCAAACAAATGGGGCATCTACCTGGCAACAGAGGGGGCATCTACCTGGCCAACAAGGGGGCATCTACCTGGCAACAATGGGGGCACCTACCTGGCTAACAAAGGGGGGCATCTACCTGGCAAACAAAGGGGGGCATCTACCTGGCAAACAAAGGGGGGCATCTATTTGGCTACAAGGGGGCATCTACCTGCCTGTAAGGGGCACTACCTGGTTATGGGGGGCTACTACCTGGCTATAAGGGCATCGACCAGGCTTTCGTACACAGCCGTTATGCAGTTAGGGGGAGTGGGTGTGGCTTTTTGAAGGGGTGTGGCATACCGGCAAGATGGGCAGGTCCATGCAAATTGTTGCCACAACGCGCGCCGCCCACTGACATCCCCTGCCTTTTCATTTTCAAAAGTTGGCAACTATGCTCCAAAAACATACTCACAGGTTACTCTGGAATTTAGACTGTGAGCCCCAATGGGGACAGGGAGCATCGTGACTCATGACAATGTCTGTACAGCGCTACGGAATGTAACAGCGCTATATAACTTAATGAAATAAATAAGTCCACCCATCCCCCCGCACAGCTGCCCTGTTACACCCGCACCATAAATATACCGCCCACCATGAGGAGCACCTCCCTGCCGCCCTGCACAGAGGAGGGACGGGGTTATAGACCCGGGCAGGGGCGGACGGTCTCCATGGCAACGAGTCTCTGATATCAGGAGGGGAGGACGCTGGACGGACACGTTACCGCACCACAGACTGACTGCAATTACTGAACCGCACAGACCTCCCATGTAACCTCACCTGCCCACTGGAATCCTGGGAAATCTGACAGCGAGCACCAGAGAGACTGCCGGGACCTGTGTGTACTACACGGCAAGGAGTGCAGGACCTGCGATGATGTCACCACCATGTGATCAGTCACATGAGGGGGTGGGGTCAGCAGTGGTGGATGAAGGACCTGCGATGATGTCACCACCATGTGATCAGTCACATGAGGGGGCGGGGTCAGCAGTGGTGGATGAAAGACCTGTGAGGATGGTCATGTGACATTGAGGGCGGGGTCAGCAGTGGGTAAGAGAGCAGGATGAAGGCTGTCTCCATAGTAACCCCTTATATTCATCAGTCAGAGCAGATACGGGTCTCCTCAGTATCACTGTCGTCCGTCCTGTACTTTGTCTGCACGTCCAGAATCTCCTCTCGCCCTAACCCACACTACTTTACTGAGGGAAGGAAGCAGCAAGGAAAGCACCAGCGAGGGTGGACAACCCGCCTTCCCTATTCCTAAAATATTGGCCCAGAGGTATTAAAGCTGTCTCAGACTAAACAGCCGCGCGTCTCGTTAGGTGTGTGCAGCATTCGTCATTATATAGGACAGTATCGCCCGGTGTTACATACATGTGGCGCATGGTAAGTACCACGGACACCGAACCTCCCACAATGAAGATGGCCGGGATTAGTTCACTAGTTTGTGACATGATCTGTCGAGCAACAGCCGTGCTAGAGCTGATAGGGGAGGACCTAGTGCGGAGGTAGGCGTTTCCAGTACTGATAGGGGTGGTGCTTGAAATGATGGGGGCGGGCCCAGTGTGGAGATAGGCGGTGCCAGTACTGATAGGGGCGGTGCTAGAGCTGATGGTGGCGGGCCCAGTGTGGAGATAGGTGGTGCCAGTACTGATAGGGGCGGTGCTAGAGCTGATGGTGGCGGACCCAGTGCGGAGATAGGCGGTGCTGATACTGATAGGGGCGGTGCTAGAGCTGATGGTAGCAGACCCAGTGTGGAGATAGGCGGTGCCAGTACTGATAGGGGTGGTGCTAGAGCTGATGGTGGCGGGCCCAGTGCTGAGATAGGCGGTGCCAGTACTGATAGGGGCGGTGCTAGAGCTGATGGGGTGGGCCCAGTGGGGAGATAGGATGTGCCAGTACTGATAGGGCTAGAGCTGATGGGGGCGGGCCCAGTATGGAGATAGATGGTGCCAGTACTGATAGGGGAGGTGCTAGAGCTGATGGTGGAGACCCCCGTAGGAGAATTTA